>JAKUCV010000783.1:117442-129717 GCA_028386065.3 Turnera subulata
TGTACGGTAAATACGGGTCGGGACGTTTCAGACTGATATAATACAGTCATTTATATATTAAAAAAAACTAAAAAGTGTTTATAGATACGAGAAAGAAAAAAAAAAAAACACAAATGGCAGTGGAGCTTTGGGCGGCTTTATTCTGAATATTTTTTCTAAGTTGAGATTACTAAGAATTATCGTTCACAATTCTGGAAAATTATTAGAACAAAATAATTACTTATAAAGAGAATAGAAAAATATTGAGCCACAATTTAACAACAAATAAATTAAAATTTAACCCGTGTGAAAAACGACTAGCTAGCGAACTAGTTATATTAAGGGTAAATCCATGATGAGCAGTACTGTAGCTCATCCCACGAAGGAGCCCTTAATTAATTTTATTCAAGCAAACATATATATAAAATAGCAAGGTACATAGGTACTCTGATGACATCGTTAACCATTCAGTTGGGAAAATCTTTAGCATCACATTATGACATAGTTAACCATCTCTGAGTGAGGTGTTTTTCATCGTATACTGATCTCTCTGCTGCAGCGATCACATGAGAATCTACAACAGTGAGGAAAAGTCCGCTCTCCCGATTCACGATACGGCCACCCCGAATCAGCCAGCTTTGACCTGGCAAGTCAACACAACAATCTCGGGCGACGATGCGTGACCCATCCTTGCAATTAGGTGTTGCCACTCCATTGGAATTCTGGCATGAAAGGCATTTTCCATTATTTCCTATGGAAGAAAATGGGATGATCTCCCAGTATTTGTTGGCCAATCTTTCACAACTTCCTAGTACCACTGTATAGTCAGGCTCCACAGTCAGGCAGGGATAATTAACCATCGATTGAATACGTTGAATTTTAGGCGCATCGTCCAGCACCCATCCTTGGCCGGGGAGTGGTTTGTAGAAGTCCATGGTAAGGGCTCCACGTTCTCCTTGCGCATCTGACTTGGCGGTCAAGACAAGTCCGGTCTCCCGGTGTAAAATGAACCCTTCAGATCCATCATGTTTCCACTGTGCAAAGCTCCCACTTGGATCATCCGGGCATGTAGAGATCATTAGGTAATTATTAGGTTGGGACGTGGGACAACCACTTTTGATGCTGGGCATCAAGCAAAAAAAGCCGTTGGATGTAATTGTGCCATCTTCCTCGAATGCCCACAGCTGGTTTTGGCTGTCCCCGTCAGACTTACAGGGCCATAAAAGGACTTCCGCTCCATCGTAATAATCCCCCGAAGGCACATCTATGCACAGACCTTTCGGGCCTCGGATGCGTTGTCCTTCTCCTCCTCTTTTTACTGATTGTTGTATTACTGTTGGCGGCTGGGCAATGAGCGGGCCGCTGAGTTTTGGATCTTCCTGCTGCAGCTGCTCCATCCCAGCTGAGATTATGAATGGCCAAACCACCAGAACTGTAATCAAGCAAGCCCATGCCATCTTGGACAACTTCATCATCATCTACCCTGCAACCCCTAATTACATTAAACAAACTAATGTACCACTATTCAAAATACCAACTTTTTTTTTTATGCTAAAATACCAATTTAACACACACATATATGTATATAATATATATAGGAACAACACTCAATTTGGAAAACTATATACAATATTGTTTTTCTCAATGAAATTAGGTGCAAGAGTTGTGGTGATCAATATACCCGTATATATATATATGTATCAATAAAATAGCCGTATTATATATATATAATTTAAATAAATTTTGAGTCAACTAAATATATGATGATCAGTTCTTTAAATGATGAATTAATTGGTTTACAAGGAGACTGGGACAAAAAAAAAATCGCTTATCAAGACTTTGTTACAAAGTGGTTGTTTTTTTAAAGGATGTTTATTAATTAATTATGCGTAAACAGAAACTTTAATAAATCATCGAAAAAGAAAAACTGAAGCTTATCAAGATAAGAACAATACATAAACAAAAAGGAAATGTTGATAATACTTACAGAATGCAAAAGCTTGTTATTGTTCTTTCACTTGAAGGAGAGGTGGCGAACTTGTACTAAATGCTGAGACATATGTAGTAAGAAGTCTAGGAAAATTACAATAGACGTCCCTCGGTTCTGGGTAGGGGTTTGGTGTGCAAATATGTGAAACTTCCTAAGCAAAATAATTGCAGAAGGGATACGAAATGTACCTTTTGTTCTGCTTAAAAAAATTATCGGGTACTAATGTGGGGTTGGTCTAAGTGGTAAGCGACTTGGTTCCGGTTAAGCGAGGTCTTTGGTCAGTATGCAAAAAATTCCCATTGGGAAACATAGTTATGGATACAGAGTGTAGTCATTCTAGGCTAAAAACTAATTAATGTATTTTGCCTACACTAATTGAGTAATTGTTAGGCTATTTTTTAGCCAATTGAAATTGGATATTTTTCAAGACGAGAAATAAGTAGGAGTAATTTTAATATTTTTCAAATATGGATTAGGCATTACAGTCCTACTTTTATTACAATTTATTTTGGGCATTGATTTGCCTTCTTTATTTGCTACAGTAATTTTTTTTCTTTCCTTTAATATAGTCTGCCTATAGTCTCTAAAAACAAGTAGTGCTCTCATATTCAAGCATTTTTTAAATTCATATTCATGCTTATTTAATTTATAGTTCACCCTATAAATTTGTATCTTCACAATAATATATGTATTTTATAAATTTGTATCTTCACAAAAATATATGTATTGTTTCTTTATTTTTCCTTTGTTAATTTAATTATATATGCAATATATTAACTAATAACAATGTGATTCTTTAAATTTTTTTTAAGTGAAAAAATATTTTTAAAGAAGTAAAAAAAAAATCAATTAGCTAATGTTTCTCAAATTTACACAAGCACAATGCAAGAAAAGATTTATTAAAGCGACTTATAAAATCTTGAAGCTAAGCCTGGAAAGAGACTGAAAATTTTAAATTTTATTACATGATAATCAAAAGTCGCTTGCGTAATTAATGGCGATGAGCTATTAAATAAGTGTATTATTTTATTGATTTCAAAATTTTATAATGTGATTTAGGATAAATATTTACTACTTAATTTTTTTTGCCTACACTGAGAAATATTTTTAGATCCGTCTTTTGAGAAACTCACGTACCATATCCGAGTATGCGACCCGGGTTGGATCCAGATTAGTTGGGGCAAAGCCTCCACATACCGGATAAAAAACAAAAAAAGATTATCAGGTAGATGGTTTGATTTTCCTTAATGTCACCATTCACGAGTTCCTCGTTTTCTTGGATAAAGACGACAAATTTTAATGGGAGAAAGCGAGTTACGGAATCAAAGGAAAGAAAAAAATAAATGAAGTGGCAATTTTCTAATGTGTCACGCCAAGTGCAAACGATATTTTTTAAATATCAAACACAGGTAGAAGCTAGTGTTGTTTTTTTTTTTTTTGATAACCAAGCTAGTGTTGTTATAATGATCACAATATGGTGTTGTATTGTGCATTAATTGTTGTCAAATTTAGTCACCTACAGTATCAGTATACTCCCTGCACTTATTCGTAATCACGTTAGTTAAACCAGATTGGACAAGATTCTTAATAAACAATTAAGGACATGTGGACACGGCATTGGATCATCCTGTCCTGGCAGTGAGAGAGGATCGTATATAAAATTAAGATGAAAAATTTGATTGGTACTTATCAGACGCATTTTTTTTTTAAAATCAGGATAAAGATTATCAAAATTTATGTTAATGATAATTAAAATAATTTAAAAACAGGTCATCATACCTGAACGATTAGCAGAAATTTATTTGTTATTAAAAAATTAGAACTTTACGATTCAATCGAGTAACGAATCCTGTGTAAAACTAGCTAGCAGCAGAATCTAACTTTTTCTTTTTATGCTAAGCAGCAGAGAACATATATATCAATAGAAAAGGAAGATTAGATGTCTTTTAAAAGGAAAAAAAAAAACAGAGCTACAAGGTTTTACAAGGAAGATTTTTTTTTTTGAACAATTACAAGGAAGATTAGATGTCTTTTGAATTGGCTATTGCAAAGTGTGGAAATAATATTTCTTGTTTGAAAACTTAATACAAGGTTTATCGTGGTTTCGAATTCGTAAAAAAGAAAAAGCTTGCTATACAGCGTTCTGTTTGGTCATAATCAGTTGGGCTACTTACGTTATAAGATTCAGTGGAGAGCTTTATTGATGGAAAATAAAGCAGTACTTTTTCTTTTTTATTTCATCAGTCGTTGCAAGCTGCAATTCATTTTTTTTTTTAACCAAAAGTTTGAGATCAAGCTTTAGATTCAAGTCCACTCTATGGTGTTTTTCTAATCATTCTTAGGGTGCATTTATTCTAAGAATAGGTTCAGATTTGACAATGATGGAAGTAATTAAATTACCAGAACAAACATGTACTAGTTATTATGCACGCTAATTCGTATATGGATGGCTTCGCGCGGGATATTTTTTACTCGTTTCTTCACATGTATGCACATGGAAACAATCAATTTGATAGATTATTTTTTTCAGTTTGATTAATTATTTTTTTTCTGTTTGATTAATTAGTGACAACCAAAAATTTGAGATCAAGGTTTAGATTCAAGTTCAGCTAACTAGCTTAGTGCAATCCTTCTAATAATAGGCTTTGTGCCACCATTTCAACCAAATAAAAGAGAGTTACAAACTTTTAAAAAAATTAAAGGCTCATTAGAGAAAATTGTCGACAAGCGCCTCTAAGCGTTTAAGGAAGCTCAAAGAGGTTTAGCTCCGGATGCCTTTGTGGAAATCTCCTAAACAGAATTTTCCAAAAACAATTCTCTTCTTTCCAAAATTCTCTTTCTCCTTATATTTTTATAAATGAATATTTCTATTATTAATAAAATAAAAAAATACTAATCTTTATGGTTCTAATCATGTCATGAGTTGGATTATTTTAAGCTTGTTGTTATCTCTTAAAAGTAGATTGGCCCAGGACACAAGTGCGAAAACAAAAAAATAAAACAAAGAAAGGCAGGCTGCCGTGACCACCCACGCTCTACCTCTGGCTTAAGAATTGGATGGTCTTTTAGAAATCACAAATCCGTAGACTTCTCTGGGTCCTTTTTTTCTTTTATTTTTGCAGTTTCGTTAGGTGTTAAGATCAAATCATAGAATTCCCATTCAAGTCAAAGAAATCCTATTCAAATCCCAAATAAATTCCTCGTTTTTAGCACCAGTCATTCACAAAGGTTCTTAAGTCAAAGTTGCCCCTTTTTCAATGGAAAAAAAATCGTGGAGCAGATTTTTAAAAGATTCTTGTTAATTAATTACCTGAAACAAACACGTAGCTTTGAGTTGTCAAGAAGAATATAATAATGCATGTTATTTTGATCAAGAAGAAAATAGCCAGGAGCGCCTTATTACACTGTCTGGAGAACCATAATTAAATCCACTTACAGCCCACTAGTTGCATATGATGCACCAAATCTGCCAGGAGACGAAATAGAATCTGCGATCGTGATGATACCGCGACCACGGCTGGGGTTGATTACATTTTGACCCCCTGTATTCTCGTTTATTATTCACGAACCCCCTGAACTTTTTTTTCGTCAATCGACCACCTGAACTCCCAATTTCATGCAATTGACCCCCTCCGTTCATGGGCAGATGGATTCCGTCACTTACACTAACGGAATGCAGGGATGGATGACACGTGACAGCATCGTAACCGTTCAATATTTTTTTTATTTTTAACAAAAAATACGAATTTATTTTTACATAAAATTAAATAAAATTCAAGAAAATAAAAAGGGAAAAGAAACAAAAATATATTAACAAAAAAATATTGAAATTAAAAACACGTGTCAAAATTTTATTCATTTAATATTTTTTCTTATTTTCTTCTTTTTCCAAATATTTTACAACAAAATAAAAATATTGTATCAAAGAAAAAAATAGAAAAACCATTAATAAATAAACCTCTCTCCCTCACTGCCAATTTTTTCCTCTCCTCTCCTCTTTTTCTTTTCTTCTCTTTTCTTTTTCTTCATCCTCCACAACAACACTCCTCCTCCTCTTTATCCTCATCGCCTTTTTTCTCTTTTCTTCTACTCTTCTTTTTTTCTCTTTTCTTTGTCTCATTTCTTTTTCTTCTGCCTTTCCCTCCTCCTCCTCCTCCTCCTCCTCCTCCTCCTCCTCCACTACCACCNCCCCACACTCCTCACCCTGCTCCTCCACCACCACCACCACCACGCGGCCCTTTTTTTTTCTCTCTTCCTCCCTCACGCTCCTCCTCTTCGCTTTCTTTTTTTTTCTTTCTTTTTTTTCTTCCTCCCCCACACTCCTCCCCTCCTTCCGTCTCTGTTTGATTTAAGGATTAGATTTGGTTTGATTTGGGAATTGGATTAGGGATTGATTGGGTTGGATTTAGAAATTAGATTTGATTTAGGAATTAGATTGAGTTGGATTTGATTTACGGATTGGATTGGAATTGATTTGTTTATGTATTTTGTGGCAAAGAAATTATTGATGAGGGAGTTGAGTTGGGTAGGGAATGACCAGAGAGGAGGAACGATTCATCATTTTCTATTTTTTTCCTTTTCCATAATCTTTTTTATCAACCAAAAAATTATTAAATGGTTAGAGAGGAGGAACGATTCATCATTTTCTCTTTTTTTTTTCCATAATCTTTTTTTCTGGAAAAATTAAAATAACCAAAAAAATTATTAAATCATTAAGAATCTGATTGTTTTCCATTTTTTCTTTTTTCTTTTTTTCTTTTTTTTCTCTTTTGATATAATATTTTTTATTCTATATTTTTAAGAAAAAGAAAATAGAGAAAATTGAATGGTTAAGATACTGCCACATGTCACTTATCCCTGCATTCCGTTAAATCATTTAACGGAAACCTAAAATTTCTAATGGAGGGGATCAATTGCATGAAATTGGGAGTACAGGTGGTCGATTGACGAAAAAGAAAGTTCAGGGGTTCATGAATAATAAACGAGAACACAAGGGGGTCAAAATGTAATTAACCCCCACGGCTGTATATTTTTGTAGATGAGAAAACCCTTGCATCTGATTCCTTCTAGAAACTATACTTCATAAACTTATAGGCAATCAGAGTGATTCTCCTATAAATAGTTAATGACATGAAAACAAAATGGTAAAATTAAATCTTAATGGTATTATTGTAACTCCCTTGTTACGAGTAACTGATATTTTGTGGACCATTTGCAACTTGTCTTATTAGTGTTTATCTTTTTCTATAAAAACATAGAAACATATATAATAGGATTTTTCTTTAAGCCACCAAAAAAAAGGGAAATAATATTTCAGATTTTGATGGTTAATAAATGAACTTAAAGTTGGCATTTTAATAACAAAAAAAAGTTAGCCTTTTTATTTGTAATGGTTAAAGTTGGCATTTTAATCAAAAAAAAAAGTTAGCCTTTTTATTTAAGGAAACAATTTCTGAATCAAATTTTAACTATGCATTGAATTTGTATTAATTAAGAGTCAATTATATCTATATATTGATCTTGACGAAGAAAAAGGAAAAGCAAGGGGTCGTGTATAGTTCATACATGTGATCTTGATGAGGTGTGAGCTAATTAAGGAGCTCGAAGAAGTTTGATATTTAGAGATACACCAGGAATTAATTCATGTACCAATTAATATCACCATATATAATGAATCATTTGGTTTATATTTGAAAATATTGTGAAAATTAATTCCAGCCGTATATTATGTAAAAATAATCCAGTGGACCACTTGCCATCTTTGGCTCGTCCCGTAATTTTCGTCTATCTTGATGATCAGCTGAAGATAGGACAAGCCTTCAACGTTGCCCGCGAATCTTGTTGTAATAGGGAGATAAAACATTATTAATAAGCCAAGGTGCAAATGGTCCAGAACCATTTAATGTTTTATGTAATATATGATGAGTGATTCATTTTGAAGGAAAACATATATCTTCTGAATGAAATAAATTAGGACACCTACTTGGAGTCCTAGCAGCGGAAGCAAACAGGTCTTGGAGTCCAGGTCTTGATCTACCGGTCGTGAAGGGTTGTCACGGTGTATCGGAGCAACCCCTGTAGTCTCCACGACCTAAACCTCTCTTCTCTATAGCTGTGTATATAGTATATGTGGGTGTAACCTAGCCACCCTATGTATGTTATGTGCTTGGTGTTTGTGCTATAGAACAACATGTATATATAGGAAGCAACTAGGATTACAGGTGAGCACCCAACTTATGGGTGGACCTAGTGGGCCCCACTACCTCAAGTGGGCCTCCATACAACATAACCCAACATCTCCCACTCACACATAAGTGAGAGTGCTCAAAATACCAAATGCAAGAAACTCATTCTTGCTACAACAGCAATAGTCATACAAGGAAATAGGACCGTGCGACCGGCATACTGTGAGAGCGAAATGCTATACACCTGTTAGGGATATACAACCTCTCGTCGAGAAGAAACCTGCAAGTAGATCAGAAAGTACGCTAGTGCCCTAGATCATCTGAATCACATTAGAAAACATCCATAGGATCTCGTTCATCAAGGCGTGACGCAAAGCAACGTAATGCAACGTAATGCAAAGCAATGCAACGCAAATGTATTCACAATTATAACCGTACGTCATAACTGGTGCACTGGTGAATACAAGACTAATGTGATTCCGTCTATGACCTTCCTCTTCTCACGATTCCCTTGACCCGGCTCAACTCACTTTTCTAGATATGTCCCGCCAGACCGAATCTGTATTCATGGTCCTTAGGCAACATACTAAGATAGCTACCATCAAACCGAATCTCAAGTCTCTGATAGGAGTACAAAGGGTACACAAGGTAGAGCCATCATAGAAGCTCCGAGTCTCACACAGCTAGAAGTTGAGATCACACTCTAGCTAACCCGTGGTCGACAAAATGCACACATGGTATGAAACATGTGCTACAGCATTTTCTCCTTTCCCATGGAGCGTATGTCTCTTCCTCATAAGGAATGTTGTACAGATGATAGTTTAGATACCTTGTGTATCCTAAACCCGAGTTCCTCGATCTACTCAACAACCTTGAACTCTCATTTGGCCTACAAAGTAGACTGAATGAACATATTCATTTCTAGAATGACCTTACTTGCCAGTCTCAACCGACGTATATGTAGTTTTAAACCGTTCGCTCTCAAACTGTCCATATGACAATTTAGCTTAAAACTCGTCTCATCTCCACTTATCACCAAGATAAGGAGGCGATTACCCGTGTGAGAGGGCTAACCTTTCGTCTACTCGACATACATCATAAAAGAATGTAGAATGTACTCAACATCCAACAATAAAATGACAACAACATATATGCATAAACTCGACTTTATTGATCATCAAAATAAAATGTCAAAACAGTCATGTGAACATGTGGGAAATAACAACAGAACGTAGTACTCATAATCTACATAGCCCCTGAGACCTAATGCGTTTCACAAACACATCTCTAGGTACAGGCTTAGTCAACGGATCTGCTAACATATCCCCAGTAGATAAATACTTCACGTTCACCACCCTGCGTGTAACCATATCTCTAGCATAGTTATACTTGATATCTATGTGTTTGGTCTTGCAGTGGAACTTGGGGTCTTTCGTCGAGGAAATTGCAGACTGACTATCACAGTAAATCAGTACCGGGTCAGTGTCTCCTGCAAGATCCATGAGACGCTCCAAGAACCTCTTGAGCCAAACACCCTCCTGAGCAGCTGAAGCAAGAGCCACGTACTCTGCTTCCATCGTGGACAAGGATACACACGATTGTTTCTTACTGCTCCATGATATGGCGCCATCACTCAGTAAGAACACGTGTCCGGAGGTGGACTTCCTGTCATCTGGATCACCTCCATGATCAGCATCCGTGTATCCAACCAGTTGTAGACTCTTCCCGCCTCGGTAACAAAGCGAGTAATTTGCAGTCCCACTCAGGTATCTCATGATTCTCTTCACTGCCTTCCAATGCTCTGGGCCTGGATCGGACTGATACCTGCTCACCAAGCCAACTGCCTGACAGATATCCGGTCTAGTGCATACCATAGTATACATTAGACTTCCGACTACGCTCCGATATGGAACTCGGCTCATCCGCTCTCTCTCCTCAAGAGACTTAGGACACATATGACTTCCCAAGGTTTGGCCTTTGTTGACAGGAGTATCAATTGGGTTGGAGTTCTGCATATTGAACCGTTCAAGAACTTTTCTGATGTAATTCTCTTGTGAGAGATACAACAACTTCTTAGAACGATTTCTTGAAATCTTAACTCCAAGAATATATACAGCTTCACCCACATCTTTCATCTCAAACTGAGACGATAGTAAGGCCTTAACCTCGTTGACAAACTCCAAGTCATTTTCAGCTATGAGCATATCGTCGACATACAACGCCAGAATCACAAACTTGTCTTTAGATCTCTTTGTATATACACAATGGTCTTCCTCTGTCATGGTAAAACCATTCGCTAAGACGACATTGTGGAAACGTATATACCACTGCCTTGAAGATTGTTTAAGACCATGGATAGACTTCAAAAGTCTACAAACCTTATGTTCGTGGCCTTGTTCAATGAAACACTCAGGTTGTTCCATATAAATCTCTTCACTCAACTCACCATTGAGGAAGGCAATCTTTACATCCATCTGATGTAATTCTAGATCCAAGTTTGCAACTATAGCCAAAATAAGGCGGATCGAGGTGAAACGCACAACAGGTCAGAAAGTCTCGTCATAGTCTATCCCATGTTGTTGTGTGTACCCCTTCGCCACCAGTCGAGCCTTATATCTCTCAACAGTGCCATCTGCCTTGAGTTTAACTTTGAGAACCCATTTGTTCCCAATAGCTTTGCGTCCTACTGGAAGATCAACCAACTCCCAAACGTTGTTAACTCGCATGGATTCCATCTCATCCTGCATCGCTTTTGTCCATTTTTCCTTGAAAGGGCTTGAGAGGGCCTCTTTCACATTCCGAGGCTCATTGCCATCTTGTAAGAGCGACATAAAGAGTTCACCGCCTTCGATGTCAAATCGTTGACGAGGAGTCTTTATGCGTGAACCACGTCGCACACGTGACTCATTGTCCCTATCTGGTACAATATGGCTCCCACTCGGATCAAGGACATCAGCTTCACTCCCACTTGAAGGAAGATCTACCCTATCACTCCCACTCGGAATAACAGGATTACCTTCATTCGCACCTGATGATGACGGACCAGGCTGGTGAGGAATCAACTGATCATCATCTGTCAAAATCCTCCCACTCGAATGAAGTGATCCTTGATCAACATTCTCAAACAAAGAAAGGTCTTGACCTACCTCACCCTTCTTAGGAAACTCATTCTCTAAGAATGTGACATCCCGAGACTCAAATTTAGTTACACTCCTACTGTCTTGCATACCTATAAACACATAACCTTTAGGGCCTAATTTGCCAGATCCTTGAGGTTTCTGAGTACCTGATGAAGATACTTTTCTTTCCTCTAGGGCCTAATTTGCCATGCTGATAAGAGGAATCATGTGTATAGGCAGCACACCCCCAAGGTCGTAAGACACTTAGGTCGGGTTATCGTCCCGTCCATAACTCATATGGGGTGGTTGCAACTGATTTGGTAGGCACCCGGTTGAGAATGTAAGTCGCTGTCAATAAGGCATCACCCCAGAAGGAGATAGGCAATTGAGCCTGTGCCATCATTGACCTTACCATCTCAAGAATCGTTCTATTACACCTTTCCGCAACACCGTTTTGTTGAGGAGTGTAAGGAATAGTCAATTAATGAACTATGCCCTTAGTATCACAAATATCCTTGAATTGGGTCGATAAGTATTCACGGCCACGATCTGTTCGTAATGCCTTTATCTTACGATCCAATTGATTTTCCACTAAGCTTATGTAGCTTTGGAAGCATCTTAATGCTTCGGACTTGTGGGAAATCAAGTAGACATAACCAAAACGGGTATAGTCATCGATAAATGTGATAAAATAATACGCTCCGTGCCTGTCCCGAATATTCATGGGCCCACAGATGTCTGAATGGACTAGCTGTAAAGGAGATTCGGCCCTAGTGGCTACTTTTCCGAAGGGTTTTCATGCTGATTTTCCAGCTAGACAACATTCACAAGTAGACATATCCACATGTGAGATGCTAGGAAGCAAACTTTGTTTTGCTAACCGTTGCATTCTTTGTTGGCCAATATGACCTAGTCTAGCATGCCATGTGTTTATGTCAACATCACAAGTACGCGAAGCAATAAACATGGAAAAACAAGCATTATTATTGAAAGAGGACTCAT
>JAKUCV010000783.1:130461-147965 GCA_028386065.3 Turnera subulata
AACTTGTCCCAGATTTCCTTTGCAGTCGGGAGATCCTTGCAATCTAAGAAGATATCTTCTCCTACTGCACTCAACAACGTACGTCGAGCAGTAGAATCCTTCTTCTTCCAAGCATCATACGTGGCACGGTCAGCCCTATGCTTATCCGTGGTGCCAGCTTCAGGCTCATTCATGACTTGGTTGATGGCTTCCAGAGCCTCTTGCTCTTCCAGCACATACTGAATTTTAACGCTCCATATATCGTAATTATTGCCATTGAGCTTCAACCCTTTGTTGAGCTCCATGATAATAGCTGTGGTAGCAGCAGCAGTCTTGCTATATAAAAATAGGATGAACAAAGTTTAATGAGAATCATACTTGTATAACTAAAACACGCAGGGATAAAGATGTTCACATTGGGTTGTGTAGCAAAAATTTGTAATCAACGAGGCTAATAAATTAATGTACAACTAGGAGTCGAAAGTTCACTACGTTCCCAATCATCGTCCTTAAAGTAAATACATATAAGGGAATTAGCCTAGTTAATTATATAAATTTTGCATGTTGCATTTTGCTTTAACTTATTTAAGCATATTATGACAAGTTAAACACAATCAACACATCATTGAAAGCATGTTAAACAAATTAACATGAATGCACAAGTATGTTAAACTAATTAACATGCGTGCAAAGGTATGTTAATCAAGTTAACATTATTGTATATTTATGTTAAACTAATTAACATTAATACTAAGTATGTTAAACAAATTAACATTTTAAACAATTAACATTAATGCTTAGGTATGTTAAACAAATTAATATATTAAACAAATTAACATTAATGCTTAGGTATGTTAAACAAATTAACATATTAAACAAATTAACATTAATGCTTAGGTATGTTAAACAAATTAACATATTAAACAAAATAACATTAATGCATAGGTATGTTAAACAAATTAACATATTAAACAAACTAACATTAATGCTTAGGTATGCTAAACAAATTAACATATTAAACAAATTAACATTAATGCATAGGTATGTTAAAAAAAATAATGCATAAATTAATGTTAATTTCTTGAATTGTTATTTGTACAAAAACTTTGTGTTTAACCATTTAATGCGTTGAACCCATTTTTACTCCTTTTAAAAAATTTTCCCAAAAAAAAAAGGATTTGAAATTTGAATGCCATAATGGCTGATTACAAATTTAAAAAAAACGGGTATTGAAGGAGTAATAAGGCTGCATTAAGTGGGCAATTAGTGCAGAGAAAAAAAACGGTTGGGCATTTATAATCCCAAAAAACTCTCTCTTCTCCCTCCCCCCTTTTTTTCTTGACTTTGCAGGAGAAGCCGCCACCCCTCCCGCCCCCCCGAGTCACCACTACGAGCGATCAAACACCAGGCCGAGCAGCTAGTGCCGCCCAGCGCCGTGCCACGTCGCCCCCGCCGCGGCCAGAGGTTGCAGAGGCGACAGCTGCCGGACATGCGAACAGATCGCGCGCCCTCGCCGTCCACTCCTGCCAGCCCAGAAGACCGACGAGGACGCAGCGGCACCGAGCGGCTCGACGACGACAAACGCCGCCTCGCCTTCTCCGGCAGCCCTGCTCGCCCATGGTCAGCCAGTGGAGCTCGTCATGCAGCCGTCAGCCGCTCGATCCAGCTCCGCCGTCGCAGGCCATCCACCCGGAACAGGGTACCGCGGGTTCGACTCGCAGCGGAAGTAGAGCTCGGTCGCGCAGCCCCCTCCGGCCTCGGTCACTGCCATGTGCAGCGACTCTTAACCCGTCCGCCTTGTGCAGTAAAGGTTGGGTTTTTTTTTTGTTTTATTACAGCCATACATATCCAGTTGCTTTCATACTGGTTTATTGTCTTTTAGTTGCAATCTATGTATTGGTTGATCAAATAAAAACGTTGGGAGGGGCTGAATGAATCGACCGGAGGCCGGGAAATTGCTCCTCGGTCAAGCCCAATTTCCTTTTTTTTTTTAATAATCTGTATATTTCTATGTTCATTATTTTCATGTACTAGTGTAAAGGGTCATCAAACACATAATTGATTTCTTTGTTTCCTAATTCACAGTTCTAGTACATGTTGGATTAACACAGAAAATAAAAAATACTGAGAATACATAATAAAAAAAATGCCTCATATATACATTTCCAGATTACACAGCAAGGATACATGCCTCATACATGCCTTAATTCTTCATTTGACTAAAACAAACGTTTGCAATTTATACATGTAAATTACACAATTTCAGTAAACACATTTTACCGATTCATGTTTTAGGCAAAAAAAAAAGCATGTAAAAATGTGAATCATACAAAAAAAATAGGCATTCGATTGGAAACTTAGACCAGAGATAAAGACTCTAGGCTCCGCTACCAATGAAGGAAAACATATATCTCCTGAATGAAATGAATTAGGACACCTACTTGGAGTCCTAGCAGCGAAAGCAAACAGGTCTTGGAGTCCAGGTCTTGATCTACCGGTCGTGAAGGGTTGTCACGGTGTATCGGAGCAACCCCTGTAATCTCCACGACCTAAACCTCTCTTCTCTATAGCTGTGTATATGGTATATGTGGGTGTAACCTAGCCACCCTATGTATGTTATGTTCTTGGTGTTTGTGCCATAGAACAACATGTATATGTAGGAGGCAACTAGGGTTACATATGCGCACCCAACTTATGGGTGGACCTAGTGGGCCCCACTACCTCAAGTGGGCTCCATACAACATAACCCAACACATTTTCGTGAATGTTTGAAATAAGCCACGATTTAGGAACGCATGAAAATGAACTTTTTTTTGATGCTAAATGATACTTTCCATGCGATTACTGACAGTAGTTTAAGTTCGTCTGTTTTCGCTTTTTGTATATAATACATCTGTTGGCTTGATAGAATAGATGTATCGAAGATTGCATGGTCCAGGGCTAAACTAGACATAATTTTATAGGACTAAAGTAAATTCTTTATGTAACTAACAGCACAGGATAACAGCAACTACTAATTAATCAAAGATCCTTCCAATTCTGGTAAATACTTCATAAACTAATAATAGGCAACAAAAGTGACGGTTGATTCACTTATTCTATGAGCCCTACACATACATACTGGTGCATGGATCTCTCATTAAATGAGGATTTTTTTTTTGGGATACAAATCACACAACTGATTTGATCAGGCCGTCATCATATTGATCAGCCTTAACAAAAGAGAAAGGCAACGCGGGTGATTCAGTGCTCGAAGCCAAACGGATGAAACCATTCTCTGTTTGAGCGAAACTAACAAGCTCCACATCCAATTTATCAGAAATGAGACCGTAGCGATGCCCCCAAACAATTTTTGGACGTTCAGGGCTGCACTCTGTGAAATTAAACAAGACGAGCACATCTGTGTTCTCGTAGATGGGAACACTATGACCACTAGATTCCCAAATTTCAAATACAACTTGTACCCGGAACATAGGGTCGTTTTTTTTAATGCCACTGCTGTAGGGCATTCTCCGTTCCCTACTTTTGCTGGAACCACGACACCACCATGGAAGTACATGTAATATGGAACCAGGGTGTCCAGCCTAACGTAAGTGCTGGCGTTACTGGCATGAGCTGCTGCTGCTGCATGTGGGAATGATGGCAAGATTATGGACACAGAAAGAAAGAATGTAAGGAGTAATGCTAATTTAGTGGCCATATTCCTGCGGGTATATTATAACTAGCTAGAGGGACTTCTTATCCTATGTATGTAGTTCATTGATGAGAAGTGAACTAAAAATTGGATATTTATAGACCCAGAAATAATATTATTGTTTTTCATTTGAAAAGAAACAATGTTTTTATGCGTATTCATTGTGGAATTTTCATTGTCATGCATGTTTATCTCATGCCTTATCTAAAACATATGCATTGATCAAAATGAATATACTCCAGTCGTTAGTCGTTACATACTGATATTTTGTGGACCATTTGCAATTTTGGCTTATTCAGTAGTGTTTATGTTTCAATACAAACGTAGATAATAAAATGAAAATTTTCATTTTGATGCTTTAAATCGCGCCAGCTTTATCTTAAACATGCATCGATCGATATTCAAAATGAATATACTTCACTTGTTACATATGTAGGACTGATATGCGGAGCATTTGCAACTTGTCATACATTTTTTTTTGGAGAAAAAAAAAATTTTAAGGCTAATTAACGTTGAGGTTCGAAAAATCTTGAAGACTTGTGTTCCTATGTGTATTTAATGCTAATTAACGTTGAACTGAACCAAAGAGAGAGAAGAGGTGAAGAAGAAGATGAGAGCGCGCGAGTATAATAAGGGAAACGAAGAGGGAATATGAAAATTTGGAGTGCTGAGTCATTATTGAGAGTTGACCGTCCTATATAAATTTGTTGGCGGGAAGCAATTAGAGTACTACTGTCACGGGGTCATTACCCTCTCCCCAACAGGTCAACCTAGTGGGGTGTGCAGCACCCCTGTATATATGGCCCAAGACCTTCCCCTTCCTTTTCGATGTGGGATTCCGTCACATTCTCCCAAACCGAATCCGACGACGCCCTCGTCGTCGACCGGGCACCCTGCCTACTCCGTCCCCACGGAGCGCTTGGCGTGACATCGGAGTTGGGTCGGGTCAGCTCCGCTACCACTTGTCACGGGGTCATTACCCTCTCCCCAAAAAGTCAACCTAGTGGGGTGTGCAGCACCTCTGTATGTATGGCTCAAGACCTTCCCCTTCCTTTCCGATGTGGGATTCCGTCACAACTACTGATCGAGAGTTGGGCCACCGGCATTGGCCCATTATTGATCAAGACTTTAGTAAAGTGATTAATGGGCCTGTTTTATGAGTTTATTCAAAGCCTCTTAAGCTACATTCCCTCTCATTTGAGCTTTTGTTATCACCAGCTTATTCAATCAGTAGTGTTTATCTTTTTATGTACAAACATATATAAAATAATAGGATTTTATATATGAAAATAAATTCCAAGCCGTATATTATGTAAAAATAATCTTGTCGATCATTTGCCATCTTTGGCTCATTCAGTAATTTTCTTCTTTCTATATATATCTAAAGATAATGACCTGAAGGCAAACCACAAACGTTTGTACTATCTAATACAAACGTTTTTCACGGTGACTCGTGAATCACGAAAGGGATACCTTGTACTTTGGCTAATTTAGATAGGACAAGCCTTCAACGTTGCCCGTGAATGTTTTTGTACGGAAAGATAAAACATTATTGAATAGGTCCAGAATCATTTTAGTATATATTGATTTATGTTTAATATATGGATGGTTCATTTCATGAATGTTTGAAATATGCCACGATCTACACATGCATGAAAATGAACTTTCCATGCGATTGCTGATAGTAGGTTTGGCAGTAGTTTAAGTTCATCTGTTTTTATTCCTCAAAAAAAAAAAAGTTCATCTGTTTTCGCATTTTTTGTATAATACATCTGTTTTCGCTTCGTGTTGATTGATAGAATAGATCGCTCGATGAAGATTGTATTAGAGGCTATGTAGAATATTTTTAAAAATAAGGATTTATATGAGAAAAAAATCAAAGGAAGGATAAATATACACGAAAAAGACTAATATAGGAAAAATAAAAAATCCAGCAGCCCCTCAAAGCCACCGCCATTGATTCTTTAGTCATTTTGAGTTATTGCTTATCCTCAAAATTAAGCCCCTATTAGTGGGCTTCAACTTTAGCGTAGAAAAAAAACACCATCAACCACTAATTTTTTTTTTGATGCAAACGACATTCTTTAGTTATTTATAATGAAAGATAAGATACATAAGTTCAAACAGCGAAATTGAACACCTATTTACAAAAGCCCAAGACTCCTATAGTACCTGTAGTGAAGTTAAATTGCAGATGCCACCAGTGAGAAGTTACGCCTGGGGGCTCTCCATGATCTAACAGTTTCAGCATTTGATATAATTGTTGACACACTAAAAGGAAAATCAGATTGTAAAGCCTTGATCCACGATGTGGCATGCACCAAAATTACATCAAACACCCTATCCACATCGGTTGCAGTATTTCGAAAGGTTCTCCTATTTCTCTCCAGCCAGATTGCACGCATTGCAGCCAAGCCAATGAGAAACCAGAAGGCTCTGCTTGAAGAGTGTGAGGATATGAATGGCCATTGTATCACAAAAGCCTCCACACTAGCGGGTGCACACCATTTGACGCCCCACCACCTGCAAATTTTGCACCATACTTGCCAGGAAAATGGACAAAACAGAAAAAGATGGTCCCTATTTTCAAGGTTTGAGTTACATAGGCAGCAAATGGAATTAGCAAGAGATATAATCCCTCTATGTCGCAGAGCCTCCTTAGTAGAGATGCCATCATTCAAGACCAACCATAACCAGCACTCAATCTTGAATGGAGTCAAGGACAGCCATACAAAAGGTTTGTCACACATATCCCATCCGAGAATAAATAAAATCCCTGCCAAGCCTTGTGGAGTAAGCACCATCTCTTCCTTTACACCATAGTCTTGAGTCCACCCTTGAGGGAAACAGATATGTGCCTGCAACAGCACGCTTTATTTGTTCCACATCCGCTTGCTCCCACTCACGAAGTGACCTCCTCCACGACACCACCCATCTGGGTTCAACCCCGGCTAAACAATCCTTCACTGAAGCATCTTGAAATAAGGATAAGGAGAACAGCCGAGGGAATAAATCTTTTAATATACCACCGCTAAACCAGTCCTCGTACCAGAATCGAATTGTCACGCCATCGCCTAACTGAATAGATGATCCTTGAAGTAGAGGTACCCCTGTCTGACTACTTGATGATCCCGATAAAACTATATCATGCCAAATAGGGGAGCATCTCTGTAAGGGGAATTGCTGGAACAAAACAGAAGGATGAACTCCATACTTACTAGCAACTAATGGTTTCCAAGCCTTTTTGTCGTCAGAGCAGGAATTAAAATTCCATATCCATTTAAACAGGAGGCATTGATTCATGATGCCAAGATCTACAATTCCCATGCCACCTCTATCTTTTGGAACTGCAATTTTTCGCCAAGCAACAAAACAAGTTTTCCTTGATTTTTCCAAGCCACTCCAAAAGAACTTTCTGAAAATAGTGTCAGCTTCATATACACTGCAGCCGGGAGTTTAAATAAAGACATATAATAAATTGGTATGCCACAGAGCACAGATTTGATGAGAGTCACTCTTCCTCCAATAGATAAAAATTTTCCTTTCCATGCTTTCATACGATTGGCCACTTTATCTAGTACAGGGCGCCAAGCATCCACTCTTCTCATATTAGCTCCCAAGGGGAAGCCAAGGTAATTGAAAGGAAAGTTTTCGACCCTGCTATGTAACTTACCTGCAATCTCCTCTGTCGCTCTTTGATTAATGCCAATACCAACTACACTACTTTTATAAAAATTGATGCGGAGACCTGACAGAGCTTCAAAAATTCTAAAGCACCGTTTCAGATTAAGTAGTGATGGCAAATCAGCAGGGGAAAATAAAATGGTGTCATCAGCATACTGCAAAACGGAAACTGTCAAATTTTGAACTTCAACCGTCTGAATCAATCCCATAGTGGTAGCTCTAGAGAGAATAGATGCTAAGCCTTCAGCTGCAAGATTAAATAGGAAGGGGGATAGGGGATCTCCCTGTTTGAGACCCCTGAACATTGAGAACTCATCAGACGGTGACCCGTTAATTAGGACAGATAATTTGGATGACTCAAGACACCCCAAAAATCCAACTTCTCCATCTCTGTCCAAACCCCATCTTCTCCAACACTTGCAACAAGTAATTCCAGTCCACCGAATCATAAGCTTTTTTAAAATCTAGCTTCCACAGAATCGATCTAGCCTTTTGTGTCTTAAGACTGTAAACCACCTCAGCAGCAAACAAGGCACTATCCATAATGCATCGCCCTTTAATAAATGCCGACTGTTGCAAACCAACTAGAGTAGGCATCACTCTTTTCAATCTTAGAGCTAGCACTTTAGATATAATTTTGTATAAAGCACTCACCAACATAATAGGCCTGAAGTCATCAAGCGATACAGCACCTGATTTTTTCGCAATCAGAGAGATATACCCCAAGTTGGCCCCTTTAGGGAATCGAGCTGACTTGAAAAATTCTGTCACCAAATCCATAATATCAAATTTCAACAGCTCCCAGCACTTTTTGTAGAATGAAAAGTTGAATCCATCCGGCCCGGGAGCCTTTGAACTATCACAACTCCACACTGCTGCTTTAATTTCCTCCATTGTGACAGGGTGTTCAAGACTCGCAGCATCCTGATGAGATAATTTCTTGAAATCCAATGAACCAATAGAAGGTCTGACCTTATCCCCAGAGGAATAAAGTTTAGAGAAGAAATTTGTTGTTGCCGATTTTATCTCGACAGGCTCGCAAGTAGACTGGCCGCCAACTTCAATTCAATCCATCCTATTTTTTCGACCTCTATTACATGCAGATAAATGAAAATATCTTGTGTTACGATCCCCAAGACGAAACCAATTCAGCCTTGACTTCTGTCTCCAAAGAGATTCCAATTGTTTAGATTTTAAAGCAAATTCAACTTTAAGCTCTCTAAATCTGCTGATTTCGGTGTCAGTTAGACTTCTTCTCTCTGCATCCTTATCCAAAGCATCAATCTCACCTTGTAATTCTGCTACACAAGAGTTTAAATTCCCATAAACTTCTTTATTCCATTTGCTTAAAAATCGACGTAGCATGCTCAACTTTCTTAATAAATTGAAACGACCTGGATACATATTGCATGATTCCACCCAAAACTCCTTGATAACATCCTGAAAACCAGGATAATCCCACCACGCATTGATGAACCGAAAAGGTTTTTTACCCTGGTCCCCATAGTCTTGGAACAAACACAAGGGGACATGATCTGATCCTTGTTTACTACCAGATACCAAGCAAAGATGTGGGAAAAACAGAGACCACTCACCTTCTGCGAATATCCTGTCGATGTGGCTAGCAGCCCTTAAATTTCCCCACGTATATAAGCGGTCCTTCAATTCAAACTCCATTAGATTTAATTCTTCCACAAACTTTTTGAAAGCGTTAACTCCTCTATTATGCACCCTCCCACTTTTACGATCCAACGAACACAGAGTCTCGTTGAAATCTCCCATTACAAGCCAAGGGGATTGATATGACGATTTGAAACCCAACAATTCGTTAAACATTAGTACTCTAAGATCAACCTGTGATTTTCCGTACACACCACAAATTGTAACACGTCTATTCTGATGATTTAAGGATCCTTCCATGACAATCCATTGATCCGAGGACACAGCACTGGTAAGCTTGAAATAGTCACTATCCCATATCATCACTAAGCCCCCAGCCAATCCAACTGCATCCACCGCAATAAACTCACTATTGCCCGCACCCCATAATGATCTGCAGAGAGCATCATCAACCTTCGAGCACTTGGTCTCGCTTAAAAACAAAAACTTGGCACGTTTCAAATAAGCAAGATTCCGCACGACCTTTTGTTTTGCAGAAGAACATACACCTCTCACACTCCAAGAGATAATACTTAACATAGAAGATAACTGAACACCATTAGACAGGCATAAGAGTTAAGCATTCGCACGGGGTTGCACCCACTCGATAGCTTCTCTGTCCACCATCTGTCCCACCAATTGATCCGTTTCAGACACTACGTTGGTCCTATCCCACCCAACAAGATCACCAACCTTATTAGTCTCTTGAATCTCCATATCACAAAAAGAAACAGGTACGGAGGAGCTCGATACTTCATCACATAAATTTCTGTTATTGTGTCTATGAAAGTCCGAGTCTGACACCTCTTCAATATTCTCAGGCATGGACAGAACTCTTCCTTTGGCTGAGAGGAATTTAACTCTCCTCTTTTTACAAATATCCATAAAAAAAAAAGTCCTTCATTTATCATAAAAAAAAAAAGTTCTTCATTTTGCCAAGACCACTTCTGGTGTAGTGACATCTATCTTGGTATTTATTCAAGACATCATGAGTTCAGTTTCAATGATGGGGTAGTAGGTGCGGATGGGGTTTAATTTTGAGCCAACAAAGGTGATTCTCGAATTCACTTATTCTATGAGCCATACACACATACATACTGATAGATCTCTTATTAAATAAGGGATCTTTTTTGGGATAGAAATCACACAACTGATTTGATCAGGCCGTCATCATATTGATGATCAGCCTTAACAAAAGAGAAAGGCAACGCGGGTTCTTTAGCACTTGAAGCCACACGGATTAAACCATTCTCTGTGTCTTGGCGGATGACAGTGTTGTACACTTTTTCCTCCAAGTCCTGTTCAAGGTGTGCATAAAGCTTGTAGTACCCACCCACTTTCTGGATCCTGTAAAAGCTCCATGCGTAGGGCTCAGCGCCACTGACAAGCTCCACATCCAATACATCAGAAATGAGACCGTAGTGATGCCCCCAAATAATACTTGGACGCTCGGGGTTGCAGTCTGTGAAGTTGAATGCGATGATCACATTTGTGGTGTCATTGATGGGAACACTACGACCAGTAGAATCCCAGATATCAAATACAATTTGTACCCGGATCTCGGGGTCTTCTTTTAACGCCACTGCTGTAGGGCATTCTTCGTTCCCTACTTTTGCTGGAACTGCAACTGCGACACCACCAAAGTACATGTAATATGGAACCAGGGTGTCCAGCCCAACGTAAGTGCCCTCATCACTGGCATGAGCTGCTGCTGCTGCCTCTGGAAATGAAGCTAAGATTGTGGACACAGAGAGAAAGAATGTAAGGACAAAGGGTAATTGAGTGGCCATCCAGCTCGTATATTAAGTGGAGGGAGTTCTTATCCTATGTGTGTAGTTGATTGATGGTGAGGTGTGAACTAAGATGCAAAAAAGTTGGATATTTATAGAGCCTGAAATCATATTAATTTTTTTTAAATAAAAACAATTTTTTTATGCGTATATATTAACTGTGGAATTTTCATTGTCATACATGTTTATATCATGCCTTATCTTTTTTTGGACACATGCATAGATCAAAATGAATATACTGCACGGGTTACATACTGATATTTTGTGGACCATTTTGCAATCTGTAGTATTTATCTCTCTTACACATAACGTAATAATATGTTGAGGTTGGAAATTAACTTGAAGGCTTGCTTGTCCTGTATGTATTTAATACTATGAATTTTTTAAAAAAATTTTTCTACATCCTTCCATGTTGTGATGTAAAATCGGCCCTCTTTGATTTTATTCTTTATATAAATAATTTTATATTGACCCCCTTAAAAAGTTATGTGCCACTGATTGTAGCATATATATTATCTATATTAGTGGGCTTAGTTAATTAGAACAAAATGTAAGAAATGAAGGAAAAAGCAGGACCCAAGAAGGAATAATTTGGTTTATATTTGAAGATATTGTGAAAATGAATTCCGGCCGTGTATTATCTAAAAATAATCTTGTGGACCATTGCCATCTCTGGCTCTTCCAATAATTTTTATCTTTCTATAACTAAAAAACAAAGATGATCAGTTGGATGCTTGTCCTCCTCTCTAATGCAAACTTTTTCTCGGTGACTCGTGAATCACGACACTGTGGCTATTTAGATATATATAGGACCAGCCTTCGAAGTTGCCCGCGAATCTTTTTGTATAGAGAGATATAACATTATCGAAGGGTAAATGCATATATTGGCTCGGTATTATTTAATTTGTCCTTTTTAGGGATCTGTATAATTTTATGTCTCTTTTATATACCCATATTATTATATATTATCCCTTTTAGGGGTCTGGGTTAGCCTCCCATCTGACATGGACTGCCCGGGCAGCGATTTGGTCAAACGCGCAGTAAATGGACGACACATGGAAGCGCGTGAGCGCGTGTTTTGCACGCGTTGACAGCAAGGCATAAAGGGCCCACCTCCCGTATTTCCTTCTGGAATCGATTTCTTTAATTCCGTTTTATGTTTAATAATTAAATTAATAAATTTTTATTAATAAAAATTAAACAATGTACCAAAAAAATAAAGAAAAAAAAAAGAAAAAAACTCATCCTCTTCCCGATTGCCCTCACACCCATCGTCCCCTACCTTTCCATGGTAGCCGCTTCACCCACCTCCCTCCACCACCTCTACCAACAATCACCATTCTAACAAATGCAACCACCATCTCCAATAATAAATCTAAATCAAAACCTGATCAAATTCAAATCAAAACACTTCTTGACGAAATTCCCAAATCTAAAGCACGTCAAGGTCGCGCTCTGCTGCTCGCCCATGCCTGTCCAGTCGAAGAAGGAGATCTGGCCGCTGTGTGCGACGTAGAGGGAGCCATCGATTGAGGCGGCGGTGAAGGCGTAGACGAAGCCTTCGAAGACGGGGTGACGATGGAGACGATGGAGGCGTCGATGCCAGAGAGAGGGGGAGGGGAGGAGGCAGAGCTAGGACTCGAATTAAAGAAAGAGGCAGGGGCGATCGGAGCCCTTAGCATGGAGCCAGTGGAGGAGGCAGGGGTAGTGGCGGTGGCGGAGCCGGTGGAGGAGGCAGGGGCAGTGGCTATGGCGGCGAGGAAGACGAAATATGATGGTTAGAGAACCGGTCAGAGAACCACAACCAGTGCGGCTACAAACGGTGGTGGTGGAGACCGATAACACGGCGACGGCGGCGGTAGGTTGAGGGGAAAAGAAAGAGGCGGCGATGTGTGGGTTGGTTGAGAGGAATCGGGGAAGAGGATGAGAGGGAAAGAAAAATGAAAATAAGAGTAAAGAAACGGAAAAGAGGGGAGAGGTTTTGGGGGAATTGGTTAGGGAGAGGGACTGAATTCGTGAAGAAAAAATCGAGGAGAGGGAAGGTGGGGTGGCGGAAGAAAAGAGAAGAAAGGGAAGAAGAAAAGAAAAAAAAAAAAGAAAAAAAAGATGGAAAAAATTGGGCGCCTCTGCTGATCGTTTTGATCAGTGGAGGCTAGCCTCTCTTTTTTTAAAAAAAAAATCCATTCTTTTTTTCTTTTAACAAAATAAAATAAATCCAATTAACGGAAAAAAATTTGGAAGGAAATACGGGAGGTGGGCCCCACATGCCTTGCTGTCAACGCGTGCAAGACACGCGCTCACGCGCTTCCACGTGTCGTCCATTTACCGCGCGTTTGACCCAATGAGGGACAAATTAAATAGTACGGACCCCAATATATGCATTTACCCCATTATTGAACAAGCCAATTACATCCAAATGGTCCAGTACCATTTGTTGTTCCATGTAATGTATGGGTGGTCTACGACATGCATGAAAATATGTTAACAAAGATAAGCCGATAACAATCTTCTACGGAACAGATCTGCAGGAAATTAGTAATGATGGGTGTGGCCACAAAAGCCACGGATGGGAAAAGGATAGCGCTCTTCGCGATGAAGGGTCCTGTAAAAGACAGGATGCACCATCTAAATAACTCTCGAATCGAAGAGTTGCTCCCATAGGCCGCCCCCGACGGCACTTTTGAATCAACGCTAATGGCCCTTGCAGAGAGAGTCCACCAACAGAAGATTGAACCAACGGGTTGAAGGAAACTCGAGAGCTTCCACCCGCGTACTAAATCTTCACCATACCACTTCGCCTCGCCTTCCACTCGATGTAAATTGTCGATGCAAGATTCTTGCTTCCATGACTTGCATTCCGAGAAGTTTGGCTTTGCCCATGGGAAGCACAAAAGAATCTCACAACGAGAGCTGAATTTATTCCCATTAGAGGGTACAAGATCTACACACAAACTATTGAAATGAGAAGATGAGCTAAAGATGTGGGGGGATTTACCATGAATGGTGTGAGAACCATCCATGGCAACTTCCAATTTGAACTTGGGAGAGGAGAGACTAGAGAGAAGGGAAAGTCTCTCTCTCTCCAAATTTTGAATTTTGAAAGAAGGGATGCTTATGTCTAAGTTTGTACTCTTTATTTCTATTTAATGATAAGTTTATGTGTTTCTGAAAATAAAAAATGAACTTTCCACTGATATTACGTCTGTTTTCGAAATTTTTTTAGAGTAGTTGGCTGTATATATTTACTATAATACTAATTTTTCGCCCAAAAAAGTAAAAAATAAAATTAATTTTCTTTTGTAGATGAGAAAACCATTGCATTTTTTTGTTGAAAAATAATATTATTCATTTCTGCCCAAAAAAAACATAATATTACAAAGTATAATTAGTTGATCACTTATTCTATGAGCTATACACATACTGGTGGTCGATATCCCATTAAATAAGGTTTTTCTTTTCTTTTTTTCTTGTGATAGAAATCACACCACTGATTTGATCAGGCCGTCATCATATCGATCAGCCTTAATAAAAGAGAAAGGAAACGGGAGTGATTCAGTACTTGAAGCCAAACGGGTTAAACCATTCTCTGTGTCTTCGTCGATGAGTACCGTGTTGTAGACTCTGGAACCACAACACCATCACCACTATCAAGGTATTCGATGGACATGTAATATGGAACCTCGGTGTCCAACCCAACGTAAGTGGAACCATTACTGGCATGGGCTGCAGCTGCATCTGGAAATGATGCCAATAGCACATGGATTTTAGTACTTAAAAGACATTTTGATCATAGACCAATTTTAAAATTTGGGGCCATGACTTTTTCGCTAAAAAAAATTAATATTTTGGGGAGTGAATATTAGTAAGTGAAAATATAGCAGCTCCCGGTGGAGAAACTTTTACTTGTCAACTCGCCAAAAACAATACACATGGTCCAACTTGTATATCAACTAGCAAAAGAAAATACACATACTCCAACTTGCATTTACTGTTTTTGACTAGTTCATATTTAGAAAAAAAAAAAACCGTATATCGACTAGCCAAAGCAAAAAAAAAAATCTACCCAATCCGGCCAATTTCACCTTCCCATCGCTGTCGTGTGGCCAAACCCAAACACCACTCCCCTAAACACCCTCCTTCTTAACCCTGAATATTTCTTTCACATAAAGCAAAGCAAGGTTAACAAGCTGTATATCGATTTTAACTGGAGCTCCAATAGGGACAGGATATCCCCACATCGCTGGACATAGTTTTGATCTGACGCCGGTGAAATTAAAGCTGATCAACACCTCTGTGCTCTCGTGGATGACAACACTTTGATCAGGTGAATGCCTTGCGGTAAATACTATTGGCAGGTACCCAGGCTCAAGATTTACTGCCACTGCACTGGGACAATATTCGTTTCCAAGTCTTGCGGGAGTAACAACTCCGAGTACACCATCAGCTGGGTGTTGAATAGTGGTGTGGGTTTTTGTATCCCACATCGTTTAAGGAGTTGAAGTGAGGGGTTAAAAAATCCTATAAATAAGACCCTCCACCTCCCTTTAGTATCATCCTAAATTAGAGTACATTGTATCCTAACAATTGTACTAAATATTCTTCCTCTCCTATTAAAAGAGCAGTGCTCCGGAGACGTAGACATAATTGGCCGAACTCCGTTAACAATTTTTGAGTGTGTTCTTTCTTTATTATTTCGCCTTTAATTTTCGCATTTATTTAGTATTCAATATTTGGCTGGCTAAGCCGCCTTTATCTCTTTGTTGGCCAGCTAAGCCGCCTTATCTCTTTGTTGGCTGGCAAAGCCGCCTTGTTCTTTTTGTTGGCCGGCTAAGCCGCCTTTGTCGGGTATAAGTTGTGAATTATAACACTGTGCAAGTGAGTCCTGTCTAGGAGGCTGGGTTTTAAGTGAACCACTGTTCCTCCAGTCTTTCCTGGGGATTTATCTTGGAATGATAATTCTGTCTAAGGAGATAGGCTAGGCCATCTTTCCTGGGAATTATCGAATCAGTTCAATTCACTAGTTGTTTGTAGTGGGAAAATTACCCGAGTTNCACATCCAGATGGTCGAGGATCCCAGTATCTAGTTCGAAGCTTGCTGTGGAGATATTTGACGGTACCGGTCATTTTGGCATGTGGCAGTGTGAGGTCCTTGACTCGCTATTCCAGCAGGGACTTGATGTTGCTATTGAAGAAGAAAAACCTGACGATATCAGTGACAAGGAGTGGGCCGATGTAAACAAGTTGGCGTGCAGAACAATTCGATCATGCTTGTCCAGGGAGCAGAAATATGCATTCAAAAATGAAGTTTCTGCACACAAACTGTGGAAGGCATTGGAAGACACTTTCTTGAAGAAGAGTGGTCAGAATAAGCTTCTAATGAAGAAGAGACTGTTCCGGTTCGAGTATCGATCAGCTTCTACGATGAATGAACACATCACTTTGTTTAAAAAATTAGTAGCAGACCTGTTCAATTTAGATATTATATTTGAAGATGAAGACTTGGCTTTGATGCTGTTATCATCTCTTCCCGATGAATTCGAGCACCTGGAGACTACTCTACTTCATGGGAAGGAAAATGTATCATTGGAGGCTGTATGTTCTACTTTGTATAGTCACGAGCTAAGACAACAAGATAAAGTGAAGAACAAAGCACCTGCAGCAGATGAAGCCTTAGTGGCTAGAGGACGACAGCAAAGCCAGACGAAGGGGAGAAGAGGAAGATCCAAGTCCAAAGGCAGAGTTGCCAAAGATGAATGTGCCTTTTGTCATGAGAAAGGGCATTGGAAGAAAGACTGTCCGAAGTTGAAGAAGAGAGGAAAGACTCCAGAAGATGCTAATGTTGCAGAATGCAAGAGTGATGAGGAGTCAGAAGTCTCTTTGGTTGGTTCACCCTCAACATCACAAGCAAATGAGTGGATTTTGGATTCAGGTTGCACCTACCATATGTGTCCCATCCAGGAATGGTTCTTTGAGTTTGAAGAGCTCAATGGCAGGGTTGTTTTCATGGGCAATGATAATCCATGCAAAACAGTTGGGATAGGTTCAATCAAGCTGAGGAATCATGATGGATCCACCAGAATTTTGAGAGATGTTCGATATGTTCCAGAGTTGAAGAAGAATCTCATCTCTTTGGGTGCCTTAGAATCAAAAGGCCTAGTTATCACTATCCGAGATGGAATTCTTAAAGCAACATCAGGAGCATTGGTGATGTTAAAAGGTGTGAGGAAGAATAATCTGTATTACTACCAAGGTAGTACAGTAATTGGGGCAGTTGCAGCAGTAACTTCTGGAAGCAAGATTTTATCAAAAAAAAAAACTTCTGGAAGCAAGAAGGATGCAGAGGCAACGAAGCTGTGACATATGCGTTTGGGACATGCTGGTGAAAAATCCTTGCAAATTCTTGCCAAGCAGGGATTGTTGAAAGGTACGAAGACTTGTAAATTGGAATTTTGTGAGCATTGTGTTCTGGGAAAGCAACGAAGAGTGAAGTTTGGCACTACTATCCATGATACCAAGGGGATTTTGGACTATGTGCATTCAGATGTGTGGGGACCTGCCAAGACTCCATCCCTTGGAGGTAGACACTATTTTGTCACTTTTGTTGATGATTTTTCCAGAAGAGTGTGGGTGTTTACAATGAAGAAGAAAGATGAAGTGCTTGGGATTTTCCTTAAATGGAAAACTCAGGTTGAGAACCA
>JAKUCV010000783.1:150447-162757 GCA_028386065.3 Turnera subulata
TGGTATATTCTGACAGTCAGAGTGCTATTCATTTAGCAAAGAATCAAGTCTTTCATGCAAGGACGAAACACATTGATGTTCGCTATCATTTTGTGCGAGAAATTCTCGAAGAAGAAGAGATACTTCTCCAGAAGATTTTGACTACGGAGAATCCTGCAGATATGATGACCAAGGTGGTGACAAGGGCCAAGTTTAAACATTGTTTAGACTTGGTCAATATCCTGCATATTTGAGTTGGCGCCAGATGGCGCAAGTTGGAAGCACTGTTCTTTGTTTGGTTCAGAAGATAGAGGTTTGGTGGAACTACAAAAACCCAAGGTGGATATTGTTGAATAGTGGTGTGGGTTTTTGTATCCCACATCGTTTAAGGAGTTGAAGTGAGGGGTTAGAAAATCCTATAAATAAGACCCCCCACCTCCCTTTAGTATCATCCCAAATTAGAGTACATTGTATCCTAACAATTGTACTAAATATTCTTCCTCTCCTATTAAAAGAGCAGTGCTCCGGAGACGTAGGCATAATTGGCCGAACTCCGTTAACAATTTTTGAGTGTGTTCTTTCTTTATTATTTCGCCTTTAATTTTCGCATTTATTTAGTATTCAATATTTGGCTGGCTAAGCCGCCTTTATCTCTTTGTTGGCCGGCTAAGCCGCCTTATCTCTTTGTTGGCTGGCAAAGCCGCCTTGTTCTTTTTGTTGGCTGGCTAAGCCGCCTTTGTCGGGTATAAGTTGTGAATTATAACACTGTGCAAGTGAATCCTGTCTAGGAGGCTGGGTTTTAAGTGAACCACTGTTCCTCCAGTCTTTCCTGGGGATTTATCTTGGAATGATAATTCTGTCTAAGGAGATAGGCTAGGCCATCTTTCCTGGGAATTATCGAATCAGTTCAATTCACTAGTTGTTTGTAGTGGGAAAATTACCCGAGTTTTCCCAACACTGGGTACATGTAATATTCAACGTTGGTTTTCAGCACAAGGTTTTCAGCACTGGCAATACTGCTAAAAGCTGCATCTGCAAATGGTATTGCCAATATGGACGAAACAATGAGAAGGAAGGTAATTAGGGATAGTGATTTAGTAGCCATCTTCATATGTGTAAAGGGAGAGCTTATGTAGTAGTTGCTTGATGAGGTGTGCACTATGGAGGACACAAAAGTTTGGTATTTATAGACCCAGGAAATTAATTAATGTACGAATTATGATATCACCCCAGAAGGAATCAATTGGTTTTGTGAAGTTCATTGATTTCGTGCATGCATGTTTAAGTCGTGGCTTATCTTTAACTGCTTGCATCACAATCAACTCCAGCCTTATGTTATCTATAGATAATCTTTGGACAAGCTTAGCAACAAATTGAATGCCTGGCGTGGTAAATTTTTGTCCATTGGTGGGAGGGTGACCCTTATCAAGGCTGTTCTGTGTGGACTACCCATTTATTATATGTCTATATTTAAGCTCCCAGTGGCCGTGGTCAAAAGGATCATTCGCATCCAAAGAGATTTCTTCTGGAACGGCCTTGAGAAATCTAAAAAAGCATGCCTCGTTGCGTGGAAGTCTATCGCATCACCAAAAGAATCTGGAGGGATGGGTATACTAGACATGGCCATCATGAATCAATGTTTATTATATAAATGGCTTTGGAGCTTCACTCATGCACCTGATAAGTGTTGGGTGGAGGTGATAAAAAACAAGTGTATGATACAAGGTACAGAGCTATGTCCCCAGTTTTCTCCTAATAAAGCTTCCACGTCTTGGCGAGATATTATACTTTCTGGCTCTCATAACAGTCAGACTGGGGTGTCCCTGGGTGTCGGGTCACACATTCGGATTGGCAATGGGTTGAAGGCTCGGTTTTGGCTTGACAACTGGACCGGGAAAGGTGCACTAAAGGCCTTATTTCCTAGGTTGTTCACAATCTCAACTTGCTAGGATGCTTCGATAGCTGATTGCATTCAATGCATTGATTCACTTCCTAGATGGGAGTCTGCATGGAGGAGACAGTTACGTGACTGGGAAGTGGTAGACGTGGCTGAAATTCGCAGGTTTGTTTGTGATATCCCCACTTTGCAGGCCCGTGAGGATTTGGTTGTATGGTCTAACGCCCAAGATGGTGAGTACACTGTGAAGATGGGTAGATCTTTAGTTTACGACCAGTTCGGTTTACGAAGGAACAAACCGTACATCTGGACTGGTCTCCCACCATTCAAAGTAGAGTGCTGGCTATGGTTGGCATTAAATCATGGCATCCCAACAAAGGACACTCTTCGACATCGTGGTCTTCTATCTCTCGCCGATTCTATCTGTTGCTTGTGCAATTCAAATCTTGAATCGAGAGATCACCTTCTACTTTTGTGCCCTGTTTCTTGGCTTGTCTGGTGTAAAATTGCTAATTGGTGGGGTCTCGCCTGGGTCTCACCTGCCACTCTTGAAGAGTTCCTCTTGCAATGGACTTACCTGTCACCGTTCAACTGCAGTCGTTCCTCTTGGTTTCTCATTGCACTTGCAGGCCTCTGGGCCATTTGGATAGAAAGAAACAAAAGAATTTTTCGAAATTCTTCTGCAGATGTGGATCGGCTTGTGGATATCATTCGAGTGCATGCAATCTCTTGGGTCAGAACTCTCCAGCAGGACTTCCCTTTTGGCACATCATACGCTCTATCAAATGCTGATTTTCTCAGACGTTGGTGCGGTATTAGTCGGGACTTTAAATGCCTCTACCCTGTTTAATCTAGCTTTCTCAAGCTCTTTTCGAGCCCTTTGCATTATTCGTGTAACCGCGTCATGTAAATAGCCTCTGCAACGCTGTGGCCTTGAGCTCATATGTATGTGGCTCACTTTTTTTTTTTTTTTAACATTAATAAAAACTTCGTTAGCATCAAAAAAATTGGCTTCTTTGGCTCACTAGCTAGTAATAGTTATCTTTCTCTACCAAAGAAAAAAAAGATACATGATCAGTCGTTCAAGTTTTGTCCTATCTAATGCAAACGTTTTTCTCGATGACTCGTAATCATGAATGGGTTACGTGTACCTTGGCTAATTAGATAGGACAAGCCTTCAACGTTGCATGCGAATATTTTGTACTGAGAGATAAACCATTATTGAATAAGCCAATGCAAATGGTCCAGTACAACATTAATGTTTTGTGTAATATATTGGTGATTCATTTTCATGAATGTTTGAAATACGCCACGATCTATGCATCCATGAAACTGAACTTTCCATAGATAAAATTTCTGATAGTAGTTTAAGTTCTTCTATTTCCACTTCTTGTTGATTGATCTACAAATCTGCTTGGTCTTCTCCATTAAGGGAGAACTAAACTACTACTATCAGTAATTGTAGAAGCGAAACAGACTCTTAGAAGGGGGATTCCGCCAAGCGATAAAGAACATATTTTGCTGCAGAACAAAATACTAAAATGACACAAATCCAGCATAGCATGAGTGGGGTTGTTTTTAATTCATTATCATCAATAAAAGCATTCTCAATACTCAATAGCATAAAAAAAAAAAAGTTGTACGGGTTACTTGCATATATCTAGTCACTTCAAGTTTTTCTTATTATTTTGAGTTTATTATTAATTAGAGCTTCCTTTTCTGCCTTAACCCGGAGCTAAAAAAAGATAAACTAAACTACTACCCATCGTGGCTTCTTGACTCATCAGCATAAAAAAAATAACTAGGAAAAATAATAAATAAATTAAAACGTGGCATCTCTACGCGCAAGACGATGGTAATTTCAATAGTATTCACTCTCTCAATTCATTTTTAACTTTTTTTCTTTTGCAATGGTTAAGACTGTTATCGAGAATCACGAAGAATGCTGGATTATAGATTCAAATATATTGAAGTAAGATCTTAATCTTAGGATAATGTAGTTAATTAGAGTAGTTCCAGACATTCATACCAGAAAAAATGTGTAGTTTCAGACATATAATAAAAACACAATATAATAAATAAAAACTTTAAAGTGATCAAATATAATGGAAGGCTAGTAGTAGAGAGTATATATACGTATAACTTTCTAACACCAAAAAAAAAATGATATGCAAATCGCTAATTAAGGCGAGTCAGATTGAGTTTTTATTCATAGTAACTTGCTAGTGCGATATTACAGGCATCATATAATTAAAGATCCACTTATTCTATACATGAACTATATAAATTCGTGGATCTCTCACTATAGCCGGCTCTTATAGTGATAAAATTCACACCGCTGATTTTATCAGGCCCCTATAAGAATCCGCCTGGACAAACCCAAAAAGTGATGGGGATGCTTGAGTACTTATATATAGCCAAACGGCTTAATTGATTTTCCCTGTCATATTCAATAGCAAGATTGTAGACTTTTTCAACGCCTTCCTCATCAGTCTTGATGGAATAGAGCCTGTAGAAGTTGCCCTCTCTCTTAATCCTGAATATTTCCGTATAATAAATACGGAAAAGATTAACAAGCTCTAAATCTATTTTATTCGGATTTGTAATATGGAAACGATATCCCCATAGAGCTGGACAAGTGCTGCCGTCGGTGAAATTAAATCTGATTTGCACCTCTGTGTTCTCGTCGATGTTGACAACACTTGGATCAAATAAACTCCTAGTTTTTTTTTTTTTTTATGGAAACGACTGAATTTATTCAAAGAAAAGTATAGAGATACAATGGGAAGGGGAGTTAACTATAGCAGTAGAATGTAGTAGTGAAGACAAACTGACCGCTCGCTAAACATAAAAATGGAATGTGAAAAGGGACAGAACATCTATGGCAGCATGAAGTATTATTAAGCAAGATTCAGGAAATTCCGTCGAGCACCCTGCCAAGATGTGAGGGGTTCAGCATTTGAAATCACGAGTGACGCACTGAATGGGAAATCAGGGTGCATAGCCTTAACCCAGATAGTTGCATGAACCAAAATAGAATCAACGAGGCTAATAGGATCCAAAGCTTTGGCATTGAAAATTTGATTGTTGCGCTCGAGCCAAAGGGCCCATGTAACAGCCCAGGTAAAATTTGAATTTTTACCGGGACTGTAAAAGTCTTTTTACAGTGATTTACCGAATGAATTAATCTTGAGTAATTAATTCAAGGTAAATCGAGCGTCGTTTTTTGAAACCGAGGGTTTTTCCGCGCTCGAGATTTTTCCTTGGATTTTTCGGACCAAAGTTGGTATTTTTCGGGTCCCGAAATCCTCAGAAAAATCACACCGGAAATAACAAAGGGGGTATGTAGTTATTTTTTGGTCCGGATCGGACTCGCTCCATAATGCAGACAAGCTACATTATTGAGCAAGCCGACATCACAGTGTTCATTTTTTCTATAAAAAGAAAGAAGGAAGCAGAGCAGGAGAAGAGGAAGAGAGGAAGATAAGAAGAAAAAAGAGAAAAAGAAGAGAGGAAAAAAAGAGAGAAAAAGGAAAGGAAAAAAAAAGAGAAGAAAAGAAAAAAAAGAAAAAAAAGAAAAAAAGAAAACCGGAAAAACAGAGAGGAAGAGAGAAAAGAAAAGAAAAAAGAAAAAAAAAACAACAACGAATCAGAAATCAGAAAAAGAAAAGAAAAAGAAATAAAAAAATTACTGAAAATCAGAAAAAAAGGGGAACGGTGAACAGTGCGTCACCCTCTCCCCTCTCGGGTTACTGTGCATGTCGAGGAGATCGGCGCCGTGTCTCGTGCCACCGCCCTCACCCGTGTGCTCGCCGTGCCGTCGCGAGCTCGACGCCGTCGCTTCCTCCTCCTTCCGCCGTCCGACGTGCCGCCAGGAGCCGTTGACCCGACTGACGACCCATGGATCCACCTCCCTCGCGCCTCCCGCCTTCGGCCGATGCTGCCGCGCCCTTCCTTCTGCCGTTCCAGAGTCGCCTGGCGCCGCTTGTCTTCTGGCCGCGCTCGTTCTCGCCCGTTTGCCGCCGCCTCTGCGTCTCCCGAGGTGAGCGACCCGTGAGGTTGACGACAACCCGTTCGCGACGGGTTTGACCCGGTTCCGAGCGGGCTGTTTTGCTTGGGCTGTGGAACTGGGCTTGAGCCTTGCAGCCTTGGTCTGGGTCCTTGCTTTGGGCTTGGGCTTGGGTTGCATAGCTTGGCCCAGTCCGGATTTTTTTAAAAAAAATATATATACATATATATATAAAAATATATATTAATAATTTCTATAAACCTAATTAAAATATGAAAAATATATATATTCACTTTGAGAAAATTATGGTCAGTTTAATTCTGGTATTTTGAGAAAGATATAAATGTATATACTTTGATAAATAATTAAGTTATGGAAAAATTATTATTATTTGGAAAAAATATAAATACCATGAAAATAATTTCTGGAAATTTTATATATATGTTATTTTCCATGGAAAATAAAGGTAACTGGTACCTTTCGGAAAATATGTATTTATGGTATACAAAAGTAATAGTTTTGAAAATATATAATTACTTTGATATATAATTGTTTGGAAAAGTATTTTACCTTTGCAAAATATATAGGTATATTTATTAATTCGTATTTATTTTTAAAAAATAATTTTGTATGATTAATGTTTTCTGGAAATATGGTTTTCTAAAGATGATAATATTTGGTAATTATATTTTGGCGAAAATATATTTTATGGAAATAATTTTTTGAAAAATACATATAGATGATATAATTTCTAGGAAAATTATATTTTTATTATTTTGGAAGACAAAGTATAATTACTCTATAAAAAATATTTAAAGGAGATTTTTAATTAAAGTATGGTACCGAAATTATATTCGAATATACGTACGGTATAATATTTTCGGTAAAAGATGATAATAAAGGATATGAACTGGGATGGATTTATTTCGCAGTATTGGCCTCATGGCATACCTTTATGTGCATCTTATGTGAGTATATATTGTTTTGTTGTATAGGTTTTGATATCGGGCAGTTTCCCGAGGAGCCGGCTTTGGACCGGTCATTATCTTCAGAGTTGAGTAATCGTCTAAGGTGAGGATGGATTTCCTTCAATATGTGCCTATATTACTCGGTTGTTGTGTTTGATGATTGTTGCATTGTTGAGTGTTGCATTTGCTGTGGTTTGATTCGGGATGTTTATCCCCATGATTTGATTTAGGGATGTTTATCCCCGTGCATTGAGTTTTGGGATGTTTTTCCCTGTGTCTTTTTGGTATAAAGAATAATGGATTAAATAATAAAATGTGATAAGGATGTCGATCCTCGGTTTTGGATTGGGATGTTAATCCCGATGTTTTGGCTAGGGATGTTGATTCCTGAGACTTGGTTTTGGATGATAATGATATAATTGTCACGTGGTAAGTAGTGGTTCGACTCGTTGGTTTAAGACTGTTTTGTGGTGGCCATGATCTGGGTTACTTGTGATAAGCATGTCTATGCTCAGAATGTCTATCCCTTGATTATATTTGGGATGTCTATCCCTGGGTTACTATTTTGGGATGTCTATCCCTGGGTTACTATTTTGGGATGTCGATCCCTGGGCTCTCTTGGATTTGATCTGGCACCCGAAATATGTTGAGAACCAGGTCTGACCCCTAGCTTATTCGTGACGGGGCACGAAAAGATAAAATTGGAAATTGGATTTTTGTTTAAATCTTTTGGTCTTGGACCAGTTTTGGGTTGAGTCTTATGGATTGGTATGTTTTGGCTGTTATGCTTGTTTTCGACCTTGAGTATTTCATAGTGTTGCATTGATCGTATATCCATGGTTGGTGGGCACTTCGGACTCACCCCTCACCTGCGGGCTTTCATCGCGTAGGTTGAGTTATTTGTGGTTCAGGTATGATGCATTCCAGGCAGGCTGCGGCGTTATCCCTTGGACAGGACTCGGATCTATTAGTTTGCATCTGTGTTGCATACAGTGTCTTTGTGGGTTTTAAAAGTCTTCCACTGTGCTGATTATTGTTATTGTTGGGCCTTGGTCCGGTTGTGATGGTATTGATGTTCCCGGGTTCGGGTGATATGTTTTATTGTTGGACCGAAGGGCTAGATTTTTTATGTTTATATTTTGGACTGTTGAGCCAGAGTTTCTGTTGTATACACTGTATGTTGGGCTTTGTTTGGTCGGGTCGTTACAGTTCCGGCACGTATTTACTATGTACGGTAAATACGGGTCGGGGCGCTTCATTTTTTGGTAGCGGAGCGGGCGGTAGGTCCTTGGGTTTTTTTTTGCTTATTTGCTATGCATAGCTCGCTCCACATGTTTATTATTTTGCATTTATGTCATTTAGTTAGTACATGATGGATCCAGTCGAGGGACGCCAGCTTGCCACAGAACATTCACATAAGAGGTAAATAATGCCATAAACATGCAGAAACATAAATATTATTAATATTACTAATATTAATATTACATTGATATTATCTTTAAAAAAAAAACAACATTCATCTTCTCGGTACAACGTTGACCCTGAAGCCATTGGGGTCATTGTTAATATTCACCCTGATGCTATCGTTCCACGAGAACCACATGCCGCCTGCGTTGTTCTGGCCAAGAAGCTCGAACCGGTTTGCTGGAGGTAACCGAAGTGGGATGACACCGTGATCGTCTTCAGGCTGCCACTTGGTCTCCGTGAGAAGGACCATGTTGGGCTTGTACTGGTTCTTCAGGTCACTCAGGGTACGCGAGAACCCCTGGGAATGCCTACCGATTCCTCTGCAGTTCCACAGCAGCAGTCGGGCCTTTGGCCAAGTTGGAGGTAACTGAGTTACTGTGGGCATGCTCTGGGCTGTCATCGAGAGCTGGTAGTAGGTGCCTTGGCCCAGGAAATGACAAGTGGGCTCTAAGTTGAATTCCTGAAGTCTTTTAGAAATGAAAAACATGACGGAATTGGCCGAGCCGTAGAAGGAGGTCCTTAGGATGCTTTGATCCTCTAGGAAGAACGTCTCTTCTATGGGAGTGACGAAGAATGTGGAGGAGTAGAGTTCGTCGACGAAGACCAGACGAGGCATCCTGCGAGCTCGTTCGATAGTTCCTCTGGACGCTCGTTGATCATGCTGTAGGCCAGCCGGTTTCTTCTGCCTAGGGAGGCACCTTCGACGAAGAAGACGGATGATGGAGCAGGCATGTTATCTCGACGCGTGGTGTTTTGTTTAATGGACGTTGTGTTTTCTTTGCCTGAGCGTTTTGTTGTCTTTTGGATGCTTTGTGGTTTTTCCTTTCCGTTGTTTTGCCTTTTATAGAAAAATTTTTACCTGTTTTTCAAAGTATAGACCCCACCTGTTCCGGAAAAAAAAAAAAGAGAAGAAGAAGAAGGAAATAGAAAAGAAATGAAGGAAAAAAAAGGGTGAAAGAAAAGAAAAAGAAAAAAAAAAGAAATAGTAAAAATAAAAGAGGAAAAAAGAGAAGAGATGGAAAAAAAGGGAAGAAAAAGTAAAAAAATAGAAAAAAAAGAAAAAAAGGAAGCAGTAAAAAAGAAAAGAGAGAAAAGAAGGTAAAGAAGAAGAAAAAGAAAAAGAAAAAGAAAATAAAAATGAAATATTTTTCGGGGATAGGGAAAGTAGATTTTTTCCACAAAATTTTAAACCATTTTCGATCTTCGAGATTTTGCTTTTTGAAGATTTCGCCGTTGATTGGATTTTGCTTTTTAAAAATTTTGCCATGGTTTGAAATTTTGCTTCGTTACTTTATACGTTTTTCGGGCTACAAACGCAAGCGTTTTTCAACTCTTTTCCATCTCACGAATTTCCATCGCCCTGGCTACCTTGGCGTTTCTTTTTATGGCTTTTACTATAGTTTCCTGCTTCTTTTATCACATGCATCCGTGACCGTTGTGGGTAGATTGATGGGACCGTACCTCGAGTAGAGTGCATGTGCGACAAGGTTACACCTGTTTGGACATCATGGAGGGATGCGATGTCTGGAAGACATTTCTAGTTTGTCGACAGGTGGATAATGTTTCTATCGAGGGACATAGGACGTTCTCGTGATCATCGCCTTGCGAGTTAACGGACGTCTTTGTCACGAGGAAAACCGACGTCACCATTAGCTGTGCATGTCACGTTTCTCTGGACCGAGGATGTTTATGACCGATTTAGAACGCCGGACATGAAAACATGTTTTGTTTTAACTTCTTTATGTTTTGGATTTGTTAAACGAGTTTTGTTTTTAATTTCTTTATGTTTGATTTACATCCTTGTCGTTGATTTTTGTTCTGCTTCGAGATGTTTGTTTTTTCTGTTCAACATGAGATTTCGTAATATAAGAGTTTTGGTCTAAAAAGAAAGCTTGTTTTATTTATTTCATAACAGTTTTACAACGGAGAAGAAGCACTCTAAGGAGTTACTTGCTTCTCAAGGTCTTTTACAAGCTTTTGTATGTTTTTCACGTGAGGGAAGAGTTCCGCACACGCCAGTTCTATCTGCATCACCGCCGAGCTGACCTTCATCAGTGAGACGTTCAGTTGCGATAGTGTCTACAGTGGAGTGCTGCTTTCAGCCATTGCTTTGCCCTTCCGATCATCAGCTTTCTTGTTGGCACACTTTTTCCGCTGTCTTGGGGAGACCACCATATCTTCCTTCAGACTGATGGTGTTTTTCTTGAACCGCTTCTTGGGAGGTTCATCAACGGAGCTTGTCGGGAAAGCAGTATCACCGATGTAGCTGTTATCCTCTGAGTCGGAGGTAGTTCGAGATCGGATTGGAGAGTCCATGGCTGTGTGTGAGTTTGCCAGACATGAGGTTCGATTTTTATAGAAGATGAGATGTCGCTTAAGGGTATAAGCGGTATCTCGCGTTGAGTTTGGACACCTGGCAGAGTGTGCCAGAAGCTTAATGTGGTAGGACCCACAGATAAGACAAGGAATTTCGGGGACGAAATTTTTTTTAAGGTAGGTAGACTGTAACAGCCCGGGTAAAATTTGGATTTTTACTGGGACTATAAAAGTTTTTTTACAGTGATTTACCGAATGAATTAATCTTGGGTAATTAATTCAAGGTAAATCGAGCGTCGTTTTTCGAAACCGAGGGTTTTTCCGCGCTCGAGATTTTTCTGTGGATTTTTCGGACCAAAGCTGGTATTTTTCGGGTCCCAGAATCCTCAGAAAAATCACACCGGAAGTAACTAAGGGGGTATGTAGATATTTTCTGGTCCGGATCGGACTCGCTCCATAATGCAGACAAGCTGCATTATTGAGCAAGCAGACATCAGAGTGTTCATTTTTTCTATAAAAAAAAAGCAGGAAGCAGAGCAGGAGAAGAGGAAGAGAGGAAGAAAAGAAGAAAAAAGAAGAGAGGAAAAAAAGAGAGAAAAAGGAAAGGGGAAAAAAAAGAGAGAGAAGAAAAGAAAAAAAGAAAAAAAAGAAAAAAAGAAAACCAGAAAAACAGAGAGGAAGAGAGAAAAGAAAAGAAAAAAAAAAGAAAAAAAACAACAACGAATCAGAAATCAGAAAAAGAAAATAAAAGGAAATAAAGAAATTACTGAAAATCAGAAAAAAAAGAAAAAAAAGGGGAACGGTGAACAGTGCGTCACCCTCTCCCCTCTCGGGTTACTGTGCATGTCGAGGAGATCGGCGCCGTGTCTCGTGCCACCGCCCTCACCCGTGTGCTCGCCGTGCAGTCGCGAGCTCGACGCCTTCGCTTCCTCCTCCTTCCGCTGTCCGACGCGTCGCCAGGAGCCGTTGACCCGACGGACGACCCATGGATCCACCTCCCTTGTGCCTCTCGCCTTCGGCCGACGCCGCCGCGCCCTTCTTTCTGCCATTCCAGAGTCGCCTGGCGCCGCTTGTTCGCCGCCGCCTCTGCGTCTCCCGAGGTGAGCGACCCGTGAGGTTGAAGACAACCCGTTCGCGACGGGTTTGACCCGATTCCAAGCGGGCTGTTTTGCTTGGGTTGTGGAACTGGACTTGAGCCTTGCAGTCTTGGTCTGGGTCCTTGCTTTGGGCTTGGGCTTGGGTTGCATAGCTTGGCCCAGTCCGGATTTCTTTTTTAAAAATATATATATACATATATGTATATATATATAAATATGTATTTATTGAGATGCCCCGACCCGTATTTACCGTACACAGTAAACACAAGCCGGAACTGTGACAACCCAGCCCAACAAGCCCAAGCATACAGTGTGGACAACCTAAACTCGGCCCAACGGCCCAAAATAATAAACAACAGTATGGCCCTACGGCCCAACATCGATGACATCAACAATAATGAAACTGGCCCAATGGCCCAACAACAATAACAATATGCACAGCGGAAGTCTTAAACTCACTAACACTGTATGCATAACCAATGCAACCTATGGATCCAGGCCCGTCCAAGGGATACGCTTCAGCTTGCCCGGTACGTTCCTGCACTACAAACAACTCATCCTACGGGATGAAACCCCG
>JAKUCV010000783.1:162859-191539 GCA_028386065.3 Turnera subulata
TATTAACTAATTCTGGATGCCAGGCCCCACCACAATCCGGGATCAACATCCCCATATCTCAAATCCGGGATCAACATCCCAATATCTCAAATCCGGGATCAACATCCCAATATCACAAAATCCGGGGTCAACACCCCCAACCAACAAACCCTCTGGCAAGGCACCACAGAACTAGTCTCTAACCATCTAGTCGTACCACCACTTTCCAAGCGACAATAACATCATCTCATAATCAAATCCAGTTCCATTTCCAATACTCATTATTCTTTCCTCGGTTACCCAATTTCCAATTTCCTCAGATTAATCCAAATCTCACTCAATCAATAATCTCATATCAACAATCTATCACATCAAACAGTTCAGCAATATTTCCAACACGACATACACAGGACTATCACGTTTCTACAACAGCATCAACAAATTCATAACAGTCAAGTATCAGCCGACAAACATTCCAGCAGATCAAACAAACAACGATAATCCACAAACAACAAAAATACACACACAGCATTACGGGCACATATCAAGGTTTATCCATCCTCACCTGGTATGTCTCTGAAATTGCTATTCGGTCAAATCCCGATACCCTATATGTACATGTAGGAATACAATAATCACTTATAATGCACAACAAAATATTTATGCATGATACCGGTTTAGCAATTGTTATACGGCTTGTCTTATCCAATTTCTTTATTACGAAATTAACCTCTTAATTCATTATACCATTTATACTTAATTTCAAATTAAATCCGAAACCGAGTTTCTTATCGATATTCCAATTATTCTTAATTTCAAATTAAAACTAAATCCAAACGTTCAAGCCGATATCCCGGCCCATTGGTCACCTAAGATCAGAGAAATCACAAACATATTAAGATACGTTTATATACACGTATGTTTACACATAAATCGATACAAGATTAAATGTATATCTTGTATAACCATATTTATACTTATATAGTAGATAATCCCCATTTTACCATATATTTATTTATGTGTTATTTAAAGTAGTAACTTCATTATTTAGCTAAACATAAATTTAGTAGGATATATATGTATAGTCATTTATACGTATGTGTTTATAATTCATCAATAATCATATTTATATTTTAGGCTTACATTTGGCAACTAAATCAAGTAAATAGGTATAACTGATCCTTTAATTATTAACAGTCCAAGTGTAAATTTAAATAAACCAGAATTTAATTATTATAGGCCTTTCTATTAGTCTAACAAAAATAAAATTATAATTCGATTTACAAATTATAAATGGATTTAAGAGTTAGTTTTTGATTAATTAAATTAAATCTTTATTCTAATTAAAACAATTAAGAGTCCGGGTTCATTAACGTTCTTAGTCCGTTAGAATGTATTCGTCCCGAGAACATGGGCCTCCGCACATCGGCCCGTTTCCGAGCCCATTTGTGCACCGAGCCCAAACCCGAGCCCATGGTAAAGGTGAGTCCGAGGAGTTACCAAAACAACCCGTCCATCGAGTCCCATTTGTTGGTGAACGCACTGTTCACGCCGGAGTTGCCCGGGTCTCGCCGGAAAATTCCCGGGACTCGCCGAAAACTAGCCGGATTCCGGCAGCTACTGTTCACGGCAGAACACCACAACAACCCATCTGTTACTGTTCACGGCTGCACCTCCTCTGCTACTGTTCATACCCACAAAACATCCAAACAGACACAACAACACCCAACCCGCACCCGATTCATTCAACACCAAACCACATCCATAACAACAACAGGAGCGACATCATCCTCCTCGCCTGAGTCAGCCCGCACAGAGCACACCAATCATCAAACAGAAAGAAAAACAAAATCAAACCAACCCGAATAACAGCCGAGGGAAGGAAAGGAAACGGAGAGGAGGAGGGGAAATGCTACCGGTGACTTACCCAATCTTGCAGCGGCGCCGTCGGTTCGGGGAGGAGGAAGGGGAATTGGGGTCACGGCTTACCCACGTCTCACGGCGCCGGTGGCCCGAATTGCAGAGGAGTGAGAGGAAGCGGTGGTGCTTTCTCTATTGCAGCAGCGGAAGGCGGGTTAGGGGCGAGGCAGCAGGAGGAAGCGGCGTTGGCTGCTGTCACGAGGAAGGAGGCGGCGTGAGGGAGGAGATCGGGCGAGGGGCGAGTTTGCTTGACGAGTTCGTCTCGGCCCGACGGCGGCAACGAGCTTCAGGGAGGACGGCCGGCGAGGGAAGAGGGAAGGAGGAGAGAAGGAAAGTATTTGGAAAGAGAGAGGCACTGATGGCGCGGGTAATCAGGAGGAGGGGAAGGGAAAATAAGAAACCCAAAGGAGAAGAAGCAAAAAGAGAAATAGGGGAAAAAGATGGAGGTGGGCATCAGTTGGTCACGGGTGCTCGGTGGGGAGAGAAGATAAAAGGGAAGAAAACAAAAAAAAGAAAAGATAAGAAAGGATGGGGGAGGGGCCGGCGGCTGAGGAAGGTAAGTGGAGAAGAAAAGAAAGAAAAAGAAAAGAGAAAGGAGAAAGAAAAGAAAGAAGGGAAAGAAGAAAAAGAAGAGGAAAGAGGAGTGGGGCCCACATTGCCGGGAAAAACCGAGAGAGAAGAAATGTTGCCGGGGAAGAGGAAGAGGAAGGAAAAGGAAGGAAGAAGAGTGGCTCGGGCAAGCCTCATATGGCCGGTCCGGATTCTCGCGTCGGAATCCCGTCTTTCCGACAAATCCCGTCCCGAGTCCAAAAATATGACTTGGGCTCGGAAAATCCGATTAATTCCCCCGAACATCGTCCAAGTCTCGGAACTGGAAACCGAGGCTCGGTTAGTTAGGAAGACACTCCCGAGCGCGGGAAAACTCTCGTTTTCGAAAAACGACTCCCGTTTTACCTCGAATTAATTACCCGAGATTAATTCGACAGTAAATCACGGTGAAACAATTTCTACAGTCCCGGTAAAAATCAAAAATTTACCCGGGCTGTTACATTTATAATTTGTGGAAATCTAACTAAAATATGAAAAATATATATTCACTTTGAAAAAAATATGGTCAGTTTAATTCTGGTATTTTGAGAAAGATATAAATATATATACTTTGAAAAATAATTAAATTATGGAAAAACTATTATTATTTGGAAAAAATATAAATACCATGAAAATAATTTCTGGAAATTTTATACATATGTTATTTTCCCTGGAAAATAATGGTAACTGGTACCTTTTGGAAAATATGTATTTATGGTATACAAAAGTAATAGTTTTGAAAATATATAATTACTTTGATATATAATTGTTTGGAAAAGTATTTGACCTTTGGAAAATATATAGGTATATTTATTAATTCGTATTTATTTTTAGAATATAATTTTGTATGATTAATGTTTTCTGGAAATATGGTTTTCTAAAGGTGATAATATTTGGTAATTATATTTTGGCAAGAAATATATTTTATGGAAATAATTTCGGGAAAAATACATATATATGATATAATTTCTAGGAAAATTATATTGTTATTATTTTGGAAGACAAATTATAATTACTCTATAAAAAAATATTTAAAGGAAAGTTTTAATTAAAGTATGGTACCGAAATTATATTCGGATATACGTACGGTATAATATTTTCGGTAAAAGAAGATAATAAAGGATATGAACTGGGATGGATTTATTTTGCAGTATTGGCATCATGGCATACCCTTATGTGCATCTTATGTGAGTATATATTGTTTTGTTGTATAGGTTTTGATATCGGGCAGTTTCCCGAGGAGCCGGCTTTGGACCGGTCATTATCTTCTGAGTTGAGTAATCGGCTAAGGTGAGGATGGATTTCCTTCAATATGTGTCTATATTACTGAGTTGTTGTGTTTGATGATTGTTGCACTGTTGAGTGTTGCATTTGCTGTGGTTTGATTCGGGATGTTTTATCCCCATGATTTGATTTAGGGATGTTTATCCCCGTGCATTGAGTTTTTCCCTGTGTCTTTTTGGTATAAAGAATAATGGATTAAATAATAAAATGTGATAAGGATGTCGATCCTCGGTTTTGGATTGGGATGTCAATCCCGGTATTTTGGTTAGGGATGTTGATTCCTGAGACTTGGTTTTGGATGATGATGATATAATTGTCACGTGGTAAGTAGTGGTACGACTCGATGGTTTAAGACTGTTTTGTGGTGGCCATGATCTGGGTTACTTGTGATAAGCATGTCTATGCTTAGAATGTCTATCCCGTGATTATATTTGGGATGTCTATCCCTGGGTTACTATTTTGGGATGTCTATCCCTGGGCTCTCTTGGATTTGATCTGGCACCCGAAATATATTGAGAACCAGGTCTGACCCCTAGCTTATTCGTGACGGGGCCCAGAAAGATAAAATTGGAAATTGAATTTTTGTTTAAGTCTTTTGGTCTTGGACCAGTTTTGGGTCGAGTCTCATGGATTGGTATGTTTTGGTTGTTATGCTTGTTTTCGACCTTGGGTATTTTGTAGTGTTGCATATTGATCGTCTATCCATGGTTGGTGGGCACTTCAGACTCACCCCTCACCTGCGGGCTTTCATCCCGTAGGTTGAGTTATTTGTGGTTCAGGTATGATGCATTCCAGATAGGCTGCGGCGTTATCCCTTGGATAGGACTCGGATCCAATAGTTTGCATCTGTGTCGCATACAGTGTCTTTGTGGGTTTTAAAAGTCTTCCGTTGTGCTGATTATTGTTATTGTTGGGCCTTGGGCCGGTTGTGATGGTATTGATGTTCCCGGGTTCGGATGATATGTTTTATTGTTGGGCCGAAGGGCTAGATTTTTTATGTTTATATTTTGGGCTGTTGAGCCAGAGTTTCTGTTGTATACACTGTATGCTGGGCTTTGTTTGGTCGGGTCGTTACAGTTTCGGCACGTGTTTACTATGTACGGTAAATACGGGTCGGAGCGTTTCAGCCCATAGGGATGCAAAGGCAATAGATACCCAAATCGATCTGCTGGCAGAGAAGGGGGAAAGGTAAGCCCATTGTAGAAAAAAATCATTAATGGAGTGAGGAGGGCACCATATTACGCCCCACCACCTGCAAATTCGAATCCAAACCTGCAATGAAAAGGGGCAGAGAAGTAGAAGATGATCCCTTGATTCCAAGTGAGAAGAGCACAGTGGACAAAGAGAATTTGCAAGAGTCACAATTCCACGCTCTCGCAGGACATCTCTGGTGGGAATGCCATTATGGAGGGCAAACCAAAGCCAGCACTCAATTTTGAAAGGAGAGATAGACAACCAAGGAAGAGGAGTAGAACAGGCCATACCCAAATGACTATAGATGAAAGCTCTTCCTTGTTTAACAGAGTAATTACCTAAATTGTCATTAGACCGAACTCTTCTATCCACAGATTCTGGATGCAGTCGAATACATGCGATGTGAGAAGAAAGCCTGCCTAATTCTTCTTGTTCCCAGACCCGCAGCGATCTTCTCCAGAAGTGGGGACACCTTAAATGATCATTCGACTCTGAGTGTTGAAAAAATTCGGCCACATAAGCCTCCTGAAGCAACGATATTGAATAAAATCTAGGGAACAAATCTTTAAGCAAACCGCACCCTGCCCAATCATCCTTCCAGAATTTCGACAAATCACTGTTACCAACCGAGATGTAAGAACCTTCAAGCAAAGCGACGCCGGATTGGCTGAGGGGGGTGGAAGAATGTAATATATCCCTCCAAGTTAAAGAAGCATTAGAAAGATCAAAAATAGGAGTGAGTGTTGAACTATGAACCTTGCATTTTCTACTGATAAGGGAACGCCAATCATATTCACCACCAAGTATGAAATTCCACAACCGTTTGAATAGAAGACCCTGGTTTATAATTGAAAAATCTACAATACCCATCCCGCCACAATCTTTGGGAATGGAAATCTTGCGCCACGCCACTAAGCAGGCCTTTCTGCGTTCAGTAGTACCGGACCAAAAGAAATTCCGCTGGATCTTTATGAGCTACTTTGCTACAGCCACAGGCATCCGAAACATAGATAAGAAATATAGTGGGAGACTGCTGAGGACTGATCTGATCATGGTCACACGCCCGCTAATAGAAAGGTGTCTACCCTTCCACGAAGCCAATCTCGAGCTGAATTTGTCAATCACGGGTTTCCAAGCAGATACACGTTTCATGTTGGCACCCAAAGGCAGGCCAAGGTATTTGAAAGGGAGGAACTCAGCTCTACTATAGAGGGACTCGGGAAAATTGACCACTTCATTTTTCTTTAAATTAATGCCAATGATGCTGCTCTTGTGGAAATTAATTTTCAGACCCGAAAGCGCTTCGAAAACACGGAGGCATCTTTTGAGATTCAAGAGAGGCTGCAGCTCGGCAGGGGCAAATAATATAGTGTCATCCGCATATTGGAGAATGGACACTGCCGAATCATGAACACATACCTCTTTGATTAAACTCAAATCCGAGCTCTTTGAAGAATAGATGCCAATCCTTCTGCAGCAATGTTAAAAAAAAAAGGTGAGAGAGGGTCGCCTTGTTTGAGGCCCCTACCCATCTGAAACTCTTCTGTAGGCGATCCATTGACCAAAAGAGCAAGCCTCGAAGAAGATAAACACTCCAGTATCCAATGCCGCCATTTCAAACCAAAACACATGGATTCTAATACCTGCATCACGTAGTTCCAGCTAACCGAGTCGAAGGCTTTCTTAAAATCCAATTTCCATAATATCGAGCTTCGGTTAGACTTTTTCAAAGTGTGAACCACTTCACTGGCCATAAATGCACCATCGAGGATGTTTCTTCCTTCAATAAAAGCACTCTGCTGATGTCCAATAATATTCGGAAGCTCCTTTATTAACCTCAGCGCAAGGATCTTAGCAATGATTTTATAGAGACCATTGATCAATGTGATAGGTCTGAACTCATCCAAAGCATCAGCACCATACTTCTTGGGAATGAGGGTAATGAATCCGGAATTAGCACCTTTTGGGAGCTTGGACTGCTCGTGGAATTGCTTCACCATGTCGAAAAGATCCTCCTTCAAAAACTCCCAGAATCTTTTTATAGAATGCGAAGTTGAAACCGTCGGGGCCTGGAGCTTTAGAGCTGTCACAACTCCACAATGTATCTTTAATTTCCTACAGAGGAAAAGGTTTTTCAAGATCAAGAGCAGAGCCTGAGTCCAATCGCCTAAAGCTTAATGACCAGATAGATGGTCTGAAATCGGATTCAGCAGCATAGACCTTGGCGAAGAACTTCTTCACTTCTGATTTGATTTCTGCAGGATTACGTGAGACTTGGTGATGAATTCTCAACTGATCTAACCGATTTTTGCGGCCCCTCATGCATGCCGAGATGTGAAAGAATTTTGTATTTTTGTCACCTAGCTTGAACCATTTCACACGAGCCTTTTGCCGCCACAAGGTTTCAGCCTGTTTCGTTTTTTATTGCTAATTCCACTTTCAGGTTATACAAGCTACTATTTTCGCTGTGAGAAAGAGCTCTGTCTTCGGATTCTTTGTCCAGAGAATCAATCCTTCATTGAATATTATCAATGCATTCATTTACATTCCCGAATACGTCCTTATTCCATCGTGCAAGCAATCTCCTCATGACACTTAGCTTCTTGAGCAGGTTAAATTTTCCGGGAAATAAAGTACAGGCTTCCTGCCACATCTTAAAAAGGACCTCCATAAAATTCGGATGTGACCACCAGGCATCTAAGAATCGAAATGGTTTTGGACCCCAGTCAAGGCGAGTTTGAGAGAGGATTAAAGGGCAGTGGTCTGAGCCCTCCTAGCTAATATTACTGGCACGTACTCATCATGCTTAAGTGTGACTGCCACTGCCTTGGGACATTCTTCGTCTTTTCGAAGTTTTGCAGGAGCAACAACTTCGGGTACACCAGGCTCAGCTTCGTATGGGAACATGTAATATTCAACATTGGTTTTCAGCCCAAGGTCACTAGCAATACTGCCATGAGCTGCTTCTGCAAATGGTATTGGCAATATGGACAAAACGGAGACAAGGGCGGTAAATAGGGCTAGTGATAGTTTAGTGGCCATCTTCATATATGTAGAGGGAGAGCTTTTAGTTATCATATGTAGTTGCTCGATGAGGTGTGAATTGAAAGAAGAAGCACAAAAAAGTTTGATATTTATAGACCCAAGAAACTAATTCATGTACGAAATAATATCACCCCCCAGAAGGAATAATTTGTTTTATATTTGAAGATATTGTGAAGTTCATTGTTTTCATGCATGAATGTTTAAGTCGTGGCTTATCTTTAACTGCATCACAATGAACTCCGGCCGTATATTATCTAAAAATAATCTTGTGGACCATTATTTGGCATCTTTGGCTCACGAGTAATAGTTATTTAATTTTCTCTACCAAAGAAAAAATGATATGCATGATCAACTGAAGGTTTGTCCTCTTGAATGCAAACGTTTTTCTCGGTGACTCGGGAACCGTGAAGGGATACGTTGTATCTTGTCCAATTAATTCGATAGTATAGAAAACGATAGTGCTAAAGAAACAATAGTTTGTGAATGGCATACCTAAAGTGCAGCCCTTTAGTTGTATTATATACTGTGTTTACAAGTACACGTTAGAGAACAATTCTATTGCTTATGGTACAAGTATAACATTAACTCCTAGAGCCTAACTTGTAGGACATGAATTCTGTGATCCTATTTTATCGGCTAACACTCCCCCACAAACTGAACCGGTAGTGGAACGGAGGTTGAGTTTGGTTCGAAAAGCTGGAAACTTCTTAGCGGACAGAGGTTTGGTGAGGATATCGGCTAATTGTCCTTCGCTGTTGACGAATTTTACTTGCAGCTGCTTGTTGGTGACCCGTTCACGAACGAAATGATAATCCAACTCAACATGCTTGGTACGACTATGCTGGATTGGATTTTGGCTCAAGTAGGTGGCCCCGATATTGTCACACCATAGGATTGGGACGGTGGTTCGGATGCCAAGTTCCTGTAGCAGGGATTGTATCCAAAAAAGTTCAGCACTGCCATCTGCCATGGCTTTGTACTCAGCTTCGGTTGACGAGCGTGCGACAGTTTTCTGTTTTCTAGAGGCCCAAGAGATTAAATTGTTGCCATAATAGACAAGATAGCCGCCGGTTGATCGTCGGTCATCCAAATTGCCGCCCCAATCGGCATCAATATAAACCTGCAAGCTATTGGTTGTGGAAGGGGTGAGTTGTAGACCGAAATGTAGGGTGTGTTTGAGATACCGTAAAATACGTTTCACTGCCTGGAAATGCTCGTCCTTCGGTTTTTGCATGAATTGGCTGACCTTGGACACAGCAAACATGATGTCTGGTCGAGTGATGGCCAAATATTGTAAGGAGCCAACGAGTTGCCTGTAGTGAGTAACATCAGAATAATCTTTGCCGGTATCTTTGCGCAATTTGGTGGAAGTCGAGGCAGGAGTGTGAACCGGCTTGCAATCTTGCATACCTGCACGTCGTAGTAAGTCAGTGATATACTTGTGCTGATGCAACAGAATTCCTGTTTTGGTGTACTGGACTTCAACGCCCAAGAAGTAGTTGACGGGACCAAGATTGCGAATAGAGAACTCCTGGCCAAGTTGCTGCATGATCTGGGTAAGAAAACTTCGATTGTTGCCAGTGAGAAGAATGTCATCCACATAGATTAAGGCATAGACTATGACATCATTGGTAGAATAAATCATTAAAGAGGTATCAGATTGGGAGATACGAAAACCTTGTTGAACGAGATAATCACTGAGCCGTTTATACCAAGCACGCGGGGCTTGTTTGAGGCCATAAAGAGACTTGTTGAGCTTGCAAACATGATGTGGCTTGTCGAGAGTGACAAAGCCTTGTGGCTGAGCCATGTAAACGTCTTCAGTAAGAGTGCCATGAAGGAAGGCATTGCGCACGTCAAGCTGATGCACAGGCCAACAACAAGTGACTGCATGGCTGAGGACAAGACGGATCGTGGTTGGCTTAAAAACCGGACTGAAAATGTCGTTGTAGTCAAGCCCTTCCCGTTGCTGAAACCCTTTAGCAACTAACCGGGCTTTGAATCGGTCAATTGCACCTGTAGCGGTCCTCTTAATCCGATACACCCACTTGTTACCAACAATGTTCATAGATCGATGATACGGGACTAAGGTCCATGTGTTGTTCCGGAGGAGAGCATTGATTTCTTCTTGCATGGCATCTCGCCACTCCTTACAACGGGATGCAACCGTGTATGAAGTTGGTTCAGTCATTGGTAATTCTCTCTTTTGAACAGCATAATTAGAAGGGGAGAAACGATCAGGTGGTTTAGGGTTGGAACGAAGAGTCATACGAGTTGGTGTTTTAGGAGGGGGTAACAAAGGAGAGATGGCAGAGGTGGATGGGGGGACAGGTTGGGGTGGAGCAATGGGAGGAGAAAAGGAGAGCTGCCGCTGGGCCATTGATTGTGGAGATGAAGCTGGGGTTGTTACGGGAGATGGAGTGTGCGCACTGGATGATGGTGGTGTAGGTGTGGTGATTCCTGGGGAAGCAGTAGGTAGTGGGGTGTCAAGATGATTTGGGGAGGAATTGTGTTGACGATCAGGGAAAAAGAGAGACATTGGCACAGACACCCATTCATCCTTGGATGAGGAGGAGGCAACTTGCAGACGCGATGTGTTGTGAAACGGAAAGAGATGTTCAAAAAATTTGACATGTCGAGCTATGTACATGCGGTTATGCTGCAGGTCAAGACACCTATAACCCTTATGCAGTGGACTATACCCGAGGAAGATGCATGGCATGGACCGGAAAGCAAACTTGTGTCTGTTATATGGGCGTAAATAGGGGTAACACAAACAGCCAAAAACTTTGAGGAAAAGATAATCAGGTGTACGAGAGTAGAGCAGTTCATATGGTGATTGAAAATTAATTATTTTCGAAGGCATGCGGTTGATTAAGAACACAGCAGTTTCAACAGCATAAGTCCAATAAGTGAAAGGAACCTTAGCATGTGCCATAAGTGTTAGGGTAGTCTCGACAATGTGGCGATGTCGCCGTTCAATTGAGCCATTTTGTTCATGAGTGTGTGGACACATGACTCGATGGGTGATGCCAATTTCGTTGAAAAACTTGTGTAAGGTGCGAAACTCGCCACCCCAGTCGGTTTGGACAGACTTGATTTGGGTATTAAATTGTCTCTCTACCTGTGCTTGAAACATTTTAAACACATCAAAGACGTCCGATTTTCGTTTGAGAGTATAAACCCTAAGATATTTACTAAAATCATCAAGAAAGGCAACGTAATATTTGCAAGCATCCACACTCATATAGGGGGAAGGGCCCCAAACATCACTGAATATTAACTCAAAATGTTTATTGGATCGATGCAAACGAGATGATAAATGTAATCTGGAAAATTTGCCCAATGGACAAGAAAGACACGACTGAAATGATGAGGAGCTACATGCAAGAGGTAATTGAAAATGCTTAATGACTCGATCTTGAACACTACGGTGAGGATGCCCCAGGCGCTGATGCCAAATGTCGTCTCCAACCTTGATAGCTGTTAATATAGTGGGAGGGGGCTTGAGAGCTGTTGGAGAGAAGGTGTACAAGCCGTGACTACTCCGGCCGGTAAGTATGATTGTCTTGTTGGTACGGTCCTTAACAAAGAAAAAGTCAGGGTGGAATTCAAAGAAAACATCATTGTCACGGGCAAATTGTTGTACGGATAAGAGGGATTTGGTGATACGAGGAACATGGAGAACATTGTTAATGTGTAAAGGGCGAACAGAAGAAGGAAGTAGAGAATTACCAATTCCTGAAATAGACAGTTCATGGCCGGTACCAACTTGAACGGAGTCACTTCCAGGATACTCGGAGTAAGAGTGCAATGTGGCTTGATCCGGAGTAACATGGTGTGTAGCACCTGTATCAGGGAACCATGAAGCATTGTGGTAAGGATGGGTGAGAGTATTTACCGTAGGAGATGTAGGAGGAACCCGTTGATAGCAAACTGCCGCGGTATGGCCTAACTTGTTGCAGATTTGACAGCGAGGTCTGTGAGTATCGTTGCTGCGATTGGTGCGTCCATCAGAATTAGGCCGTTTCTGGTTGAATCGATGATTGCGGCCTCGTCCTCGTCCGCCTCGGCCACCCTTAGTGGGATTGAAGGGCTGCTGAGTCTGGTAAGTGAATGGCTGCTGAGTTTGGGAATTGGTGTTGCGCTGCAGAACATGGGCAGAGGGTTGAACAGAGAGGAGAGGATCGGAGGGAGGATCAGGATGGCCGTCATCAAGATTTAGGGTCTGAAAGGGATCACCATGGAGAAACTCATAACTCATGAGGATGCCTTGAAGCTCAGAAAAAGGAACCGGATCAGCCCTTGTGGAAAGCGTGGTGGCAAAGGCTTTGATCTCAGGCTTAAGACCTCTGATCACACAGATATTGAAATCGAGACAAGACACAGCTTGCCCTGCAGCGGCTAATTCATCAGATAGTCGCTTTACGCGATTCAGGTACCGAAGGACGGGCTCATCAGGATGTTGACGAATGCTCTGAAGAGCCATATGGATTGCCATCTTGCGTGTTTGGTTAGGAGACGCAAGAGAAGACTCCAATGAATCCCATGCTGCCTTAGATGTGCGTTTACCAACGACATTAGGAAAAACTTCAACCGTTAAAGAGGCATTGATAGTACTGAGGATGGCTTGATCCTGCTGAATCCACCGAGAATAGTCAGGATTCGGTTGCAAATCACCATTGGCGGTAGCCACTGTTGGTGATGGGCACGGAATTGTGCCAGTAACATATCCTAAAACCCCTTGGCCAGCAAGGTAAGGTTTGATTTGGGCCCGCCAGAACACATAGTTGGTGTGTGTCAATTTGATAGACACGAAGTGGGCCGAATTCTGCAGAGGAGGGACTGAGAGTCCAGGGAGGACAGGAGCTGCAACCGGATGAACAACTGGTGGAGGGGGCTGGTGCGTTGTAGAGCTACCAGAAGGAGGGATGATTGGAGTTTCTTCAGGGAGAGACATAATCACAGGTTATGAAAAAGGAAAAAAAAAAATGAATTGATGCGGTGAAGCTTATAGCTCCGCTACCATATAGAAAACGATAGTGCTAAAGAAACAATAGTTTGTGAATGGCTTACCTAAAGTGCAGCCCTTTAGTTGTATTATATACTGTGTTTACAAGTACACGTTAGAGAACAATTCTATTGCTTATGGTACAAGTATAACATTAACTCCTAGAGCCTAACTTGTAGGACATGAATTCTGTGATCCTATTTTATCGGCTAACAGATAGGTTCATAAAAAAAAAAAAAAAAAAAGTAGATAGGACAAGCCTTCAACATTGCCCGCAAATATTTTCGTACAAGAGATAAAACATTATTGAACAAGCCAAGATGCAAATGGTCCAGTGCCATTTAATGTTTTATGTAATATATGGGAGATTCACTTTCGTGAATGTTTGAAATAAGCCACGATTTAGGAACGCATGAAAATGAACTTCTCGATAGATAATACGATCAAACATTCATATGATTTTCATCACTGTTATCTGCTTATTTGAATTTAATTTTATCTACAACCCGAAATTGATATTTATTCTTTTTAACCTAAACGATTAAAGTTACTATAAGGACAAATTTCTTCGATATATGGAGTTTCAAATATTTATCGTTGCATCCCGTAAGGACACCTTAAGAACGCCGTAAAACACCGCGTCCTTACGATTCTTAAAAGCCTTAGTAAACTAGCAATGGCCCACCTGGCATTTGAATTTTCTTACGGACTTCAACCTTTAGGAAACCGTAAGAAACGATGGCATGTAGATTACTTATGCAACCATGAATATATTATATATATATATCACAACATTAACAAATATGCTATTTTAAAATTTTAAATTCACAAAGTTTTGAGTAATTCCAATGTACCAAAAACTTGGTAAATTTAAACAAGATAAACCAAATTTCTGTCCAAAACACGGCATCTCTACGCGCAAGACAATCGCGTAATTTCAAAATCCACTCTCATAATCTATTCACAGTAACTTTTATTCATAACTTGCTAGTGCAATATTATTACAGGCATCACATAATTAATGATCCACTTATTCTACATATGAACTATATATGTTCGTGGATCTCTCACTATAGCTAGCTAGCTCTTGTGGTGATAAAATTCACACCACTGATGTAGAAGGCACCGCCTGAATAAACCCAAACAGTGATGGGGATGCCTGAGTACTTATAGCCAAACGGTTTACCTGAGTTTTCCTGTCATAGTCAACGACAAGATTGTAGACTATTTCATTGCCTTCCTCATCAATCTTGGTGGAATAAAGCCTGTAGAAGCTACCCACTTTCTTGATCCTGAATATCTCCGTAACATAAATTAGGAAAAGATTAACAAGGTATAAATCTATTTTGTTGGGATCTCTCAAGTAGAAAGGGTATCCCCATAGATCCCAACATGCGCTGCCGTCGGTGAAATTAAAGCGGATGCTCACCTCTGTGTTCTCATCGATCTTGACAACACTTGGATCCCAAGGTAATGAATCTCTAGATGTAAATATTATAGGCACGTACTCAGGCTTAATTGTTGCTGCCACTGCCGAGGGACACTCTTCGTTTCCAAGTTTTGCTGGTCCAACAACTTGGAGTACACCACGCTCGGCTTGTTGTGGGAGCGGGACCATGTAGTATGGAACGCCGGTTTGCAGCCCAAGGTCGTCACTGGCAGTACCATGAGCTGCATCTGGAAATGATGTTGCAAGGATGGAGGAGACAGAGAGAAGGAGGGTAAGGGCTAGTGATAATTTGGTAGCCATATTCTTCTATATGGACAGGGAGAGCTTTTGATTATCGTATGTAGTTGGTGTGAACTTAGGAGCACAAAAGGTTTGATATTTATAGACCCATATATAGGAATTAATTCATGTACGAATTAATATCATCCCAGAAGGAATCATGATGATATTGTGAAGTTGATTGTTTCCGTCCATGCATGCATGCATGTTTAAGTCGTGGCTTATCTTAAACATCATGACAATGAACTCTCGAGCCGTATGCATCATTTAATCTTGTGGACCATTTGGCATCTTTAATTAGTTACGTTGCCCGCGAATGTTTTCGTACAGAGAGATAAAACATTATTGAATAAGCCAAAATGCAAATTAATGATCAAGAAAATATATAGTACAGTATTAATGTTTTTGCTTTTTCTTTTTTTTTTGTAATATGCCAAAATGCAAATGGACACCTCATTTGATTATCTGTCCCAAAAGATGGCATCTCTACCCTGTTGGCATAAAATAAAAAAAAAATCTAGGGGGCATGGCTCACGGTCGCGATGCGAACTTGGCTTATTAAGTAATGTTTTATATCTTTCTATACTACAAATATAGTACATAATAAAAAGATTGGAGAAACCATGTTTTCAAAAAGCTCTCTAGAAAGCTCTGCTAGTTTTTCAAAAACGCTACCTTGTTAGCATAAAAAAAAAAAAAGAACTTGCAACTCTCGTCGCTCACCCTTATAGATCTAGCAAATACTCTTGTATCTTTTTTATGCTAAATTTTCTTTTTTTACGATGCTAACCGTGTTGTGTTCTTGTATTAGATCTTGGAAATAACAAAGGAGCCAAGCACCTGGTACATAACATAATATTATCTTCTCACAAAATCAAGCAATCCAATTATCCAAACCCTTATATACCGCATCCCCAAAGTTTCATCCCACAATTCTCATATTTTGGCCATCCAGTCAAGTACGAAAGTGGGCTTTTAGACTCCAGATCTGTTTTTTTTTTTTTTTTTTGCTAATTGAAGGTTTTATTCCACTATAAAGTGAGAGGAGTACATGGGGTCATTGAGAAATGACTGTATGAAGAAAAGTAGGTATTACACTAAGGGAGAAGCAGCTCCTCACTGTAAAAATAAACTCAATCAAATCTTCTAACAACCCCTTTCCATTGTCTTAAGACATCAACCGATGCTAAAATATTGTGGCATGAATATGGGAACTCTAGTTGTAAGGCTTTTAACCACCAAGAGGCTCTAGCGATCGTGAGGTCAAGTAGGGAGTCCCATCTAATTGTTTCTCCGTCAAAGATCAATCGATTTCTCGCCAACCATATGGACCATAACGTAGCAAGCCCCATGATCATCCAAGTAGATCGAGTATGGCCTGAGCATACCATCCATGGCCATTGGAGAAGCCAGTCTTTGATAGAACGAGGGGCGATCCATGGTATCTCCCACCAGCTGCATAAAGACTGCCGAAGCTTCCAGGAGCAAGGACGGTGCAGGAACAAGTGGACGCAGGTCTCCATTTCCGTCCCGCATAGAGAGCAAAGGGCTCGGTCAATGGGGATCAGACCTCTCTCGGCAAGATTTGCTTTTACTGCAACTCCTTCGTTAAGCAAAAGCCATATAAAGCATTCTACCTTCGGAGGTGCAAGGTTTGTCCATATATTTTGAAACATGTCTGCGGGGGTGCTTGAACAAAGTAGGAAATCTTTACATTCTTTGACCGTAAGAGTCTTCTTCCTACTTTCTCCCCAAGTCCAACAGTCTTTAGCAGAGGGCAGAAGCGTTAAAATGGCTATCTCTGCATCAATACGCCTGCAATCGATACGCTCCCAATCGTAGAGGTTTCTGCGCCACAGATTCTGGTTGTCCACTAGTGGTACACTCAGTGCTAACTCTGCAAGAGAGGCATCTTGACAAGATGATATTAAAAATAGTCGATGAAATTTCTTTCTTAAGACACCTAGGTGGCACCATTTGTCAAACCAAAAGGATATACTATATACATTCCCAATTTGAATATGCAGGTTGGCTTTGAGTGGTGTGCTTGATGGTTTACTGTCATTTGCACACTGGAGGATGTTTCTCCAAAGAGTTGACATATGGTTGGCAGCAAACAAGGGATCAAACCTACCAGGGCTTGTCTCGCATTTGGATGATATTAGCCTACACCAATCGGTATTTTTTTCCTGCAGAAACCTCCAAAACCACTTGAAGCAAAGGCTGTTATTTGAAATAAGCAAGGGATCAATACCCAGGCCCCCATCTCCTTTGGGCGTGCTAACTTATTCCAAGCGACCCAGCAAAGTTTCCCCTTCTCCTTGCATCCACTCCATAGGAATCGCCTCTGTATTTGGGTTATCTTTTTCACTACCCCAGCTGGCATTTTAAAGAGAGACATGAAGTAGAATGGAAGAGATGAAAGGATGGATTTAATCATGACCACTCGACCTACAAAAGATAAAAATCTAGCTTTCCATGTCTTTAATCTCTTTTGGAATTTATCTATCCCTGGGTGCCAACTTGCCATCTTCTTCATGTTGGCTCCCAAGGGGAGCCCAAGATACTTAAAAGGTAGCCTTTCCACTTTGCATAGTAGCGCATCAGCCATGGTTTTGGTGGTGGCTTCATCAACATTAATCCCCACCATACTACTTTTGAAGAAATTGATACTTAGCCCCGAAAGTAATTCAAAGCACCGGAATACCCTCTTGAGATTCAGAAGGAAAGGCATATGGGCATGGGTGATAAGAAGGGTGTCGTCAGCAAATTGGATAATGTTTGCTCGTATGCCGTGAATTGTCATGTTCTCCACCAGTCCGTGGGAGATTGCCGAGTCGAGCATGATTTTAAGTCCTTCTGCTGCAATTAAAAATAAGAAGGGGGATAATGGGTCTCCCTATTTTAGGCCTCTACTCATGCCAAACTGGATAGTGGGTGAGCCATTAATAAGGATAGCAAGAAGGGATGAGTGTAGACATTCTTTGATCCAGGATAAGAACTTGCAGCTGAAACCCATTGCCTTCATGACCTGGAGAAGGTAGTCCCAAGATATAGAATCATCGGTCTTTCTAAAGTCCAATTTCACAAAGACAGCCTGTTTTTACTTTTCTTCAGTGAGTCTATAAACTCTGAGGCGATAAAGGCTACGTCCAAAATATTTCGGCCTTCAATGAATGCATGTTGAGAAGAGCTGATAATATTGGGAAGGATTGGCTTTAACCTGTTGGATAGAATCTTTGAAACAATCTTATAGAGGCCACTCACCAATGTAATTGGTCGAAAATCCGAAAAAATCATCAGCTCCCTCTTTCTTTGCTATCAAGGTGATGTAGGATATATTGAGCCCTTTAAGAAAACTGCCTTTTTTGAAGAATTCACAAACCAAGTTAAACACATCTTCTTTCACCATATCCCAGCATTTTTTATAAAAACCCAAGTTGAAGCCATCAGGCCCAGGGGCCTTTGCACCATCACATGACCACACTGCAGCTTTTAATTCCTCCATCGAAACAGAGCTTTCAAGTGAGGTTGCCAAAAGAGGGTCAAAATGTGAGAAGTCCAGGCTGCCAATCCCAGGTTTGGAGCCTCCAGGATCTCTGTAAAGAGTAGAAAAATAAGACACTGTCTCATTTTTAATGGATATTGGGTCAGATATAGCCGAGCCTGCACAATTCATGGAGAGTATAGAGTTCTTCCTTCCTCTTGCACAAGCTGAAACATGAAAAAATTTTGAGTTCTTGTCCCCTACTCTGAGCCATCTAATTCTGGACTTATGTCGCTAGAGTGCCTCCCTTTGTTTGATTTTCCTAACTAGCTCCATTTTGGCTTCACTTCTTCTACTGACCTCCCCAACATCCAGGCTCTGTATTTTAGCTTTCAAATCAAAAACTTCAATCTCATTATGTAGATTAGAAATAGCTTTGTCTAAGTTTTCGTATGAGGATTTATTCCAATCTGACAACGTTTTTCGTAAAAGGCTAAGTTTTTTCAGGAGGCAGAAACGACCTTGATGTACCTCTCCTGCCTTTCCCCAAAAATCGTGAAGAATCTCCCTGAACTTTGGAGTTTGCCACCAGCAGTCCATGAATCGGAAGGGCTTAAAGCCCCAGTCGACTTTGTCTTGGCCTAGAATCAGGGGCCAGTGATCGGAGAGACCTCGCTTTGCAGTTTGTAGTTTTAAAGATTTGAACCAAAAGCTGAACTCTGGTTGGGCAAAAGCCCGATCAATTCTGCTGGCATTGAATTTGTTTGCCCACGTGAAGCTGCGCCCCGTCAGAGGAAATTCACCTAGTTGCATAGATTGGGTGAAGCTTCGAAGAGCTCCAGCACCTTTTCTGCAAAAACTTCGACTTTTTTGGTCCTCTGGTGATAGAGTTTGGTTCAGGTCACCAATCAAGAGGCACGGCGAATTGAAGGATTGTTTTAGGTTGCGCAGCTCAGCCCACATGGCCAATCTGTTCTCCAGGTGGTTGTCACCGTAAACGCAACAAATAGTCAGCTTGTGTGCCATGGTTCCATAGGAGCCCTCCACTAGTATCCAATTCCTGTTCATCTTGCATTGTGATACGTGGAAAGTTGAGTCATCCCAGAGAAGTAATAAGCCACCTGATAGTCCGCCAGCCTCCGCAGCCCTGTATTCAAGGTCTCTTAGGTTCCATAATCTGCAGCAGAAATTTCTATCAACTCCTTGAAGCTTGGTTTCACAGAGGAAAACGATTTTTGCATCATTCTGTCGAATTAGCTCACTCACTAATCTTTGCTTGGACATTGAGCCCATGCCTCTTATGTTCCAAGATTCCATTCTAAACATTAAACAAGATCAAGCACTCCGGTAAGCCTTTGCAGACTATATGTCATCCTTATTCCTGGTCCAGTCCTCACCTTCTTTAACTATTAAATCTCTGACAGCATTCCTCACTCCTTTTTCGACATTCAAGATATCCCATCCCAAGCAATTCCCAACCTGGACGGTTAATTCAGCTTCTGCTTCGAAATCAATGGCATTGATTTGTTGGTATACTTCTTGGTCACTTCCACTTCCCACAATCCTGCTATTAATTCTTCGAATATCTGTCTCCTATAGTGTCTGTCGATATGATGCTCCCCGTTATTTTGTTGAAAGTTTTCACCTTTCACCTCTTCTGGATCATTTTGGTCTGCAGGGCTAAACAGATTTTTTTCTCAACTAGGGCAGAGAGATAATTACCTGTATAGTTTGCTTCATTGGAGTCGCTGAGGGAGAATAAATTGGAGTTTGGGATTTTAGGACTGGGGGAGGGATTTAGTTCAAGAACTGCCCGTTTGGTACGTTGGACTTGCCAGTCCAAGTCCAGATGGACGTGGACTGGACTAATCTGGACTGGACTAGACAAGTCCAGACTGCGTTTGGTTGTGTGGATTGTATATTGTGGACTTAAGGCTAGTCCATAGAAAAGATGTTTGGTTGTACGTGGACTGGACTTGGACTAAATGACAAAAATGACTTGAATATCCCTATTTTTTATTAATAAAAAATATCAACATACAATAATAATTTTCATCACACCTAATACACTATATTTATTTATTGTTTATTAATATTAATCAAAATGGTAATACACTATATTTGGTTCAATTTTAGGTTTAAATCTCAATTAATCAAAATTTCTTACTTAAATTTTCAATTAAACATCGAAAAATTTAATTACTACCAATTTTCTAATTCAATAATTCATACATTATACTCTTACCATGTCAAACTAAATATGCTTAATGCCAATTGGAGTATTAAAATTCGAATTTAATAAAATTTCTCATTTTTTCCAACTTCAGTGACCCAAAAATCCAATTTTCCCCAAGAATTTGAATTGTCCATACTAAATCAAGCTTCCAAACCATCAATTACCATAACCTAAACAATTCCCCTCAACCAATTTCGGGATTGAAACCCAAATTGGCAAAAATCCCCAATTTTCGCCCATTATGAACCCTAAATTTTTTACCCACTAAATCTTTCAAATTTAACTCGAATTCAACCTTCTTGAGCATCAATCAACCTTCTTGAGCATCAACCAACCTTCCAGGAACCAAATTCCTCAAACAATTGAAGCTAAAAAACATCCAAAAAAAGAAATCGATTTTCCAAAGTTTTACCATTTTCGGAAGTGAAAAAAAGAGGAGGGAGGGAAGAAAAGGAAGAGAGGAAAAAGATGGAGAAGAAAAGAAAGAAGGGAGAGAGTACGTGGAAGAGAAAGGAGGGAGAGAAATGAAAAGGAAGAGGGGAGAGGGAAGAAGAGGAAGAGAGAAAAAAATGGAGAAGAAAAAAAGAAAGAGAAGAGAACGGGAAGAGAGTGGAAAAAAAATGGAGAAGAAAAAAAGAAAGGAAGAAAAGAGAATGGGAAGAGAAAATGAGAGAGAGAAGATTGGATGGGTAGAAAGAGGGGTTTTATAACCCTTGGTTTTTTTGGAATACCATAAAAAGAGTAGGGCTAATTTTGTCCTAAATCTTGAGTCCATCGAGCCTGGACTTCGAGGCCACACCTTTTCGAGGGGCCTCGAGTCCACGCCCGAGTACCATGAGCAGGGGACTAGAGTCCATGGAAGTCCACATGGACTCATCCAAAGTCCGCGAACCAAACGCGGACTCGAGTCCAAGTCCACGCGAGTCCACTTGGACTTGGTCCAAGTACCACGAAACAAACGCTACCGAAGAGGCCCGAACGAGTTGAAAAGTGGAGGCCCATCAACAAGTAGGGTCTGGGTTGCACCACCAATGTTGTTACTGACATGGGTCCCCACATAGTAGTCGTTGCTTCTGGAAGACTCATCCATCTCCTTTGAATAGTAATTTCGAAGATCACATGGGGCACCTGTAGCCCTGCGTATGACAAATTTATGCCCAGCTCCATTGGGTGTAGAGACTCCGTATGTAGTAGCCTTGGGGAAGAAAACATTCCCATGTGTGTCGTTTTTTGAGTAACACGATTGCCCATGTGAGTTTGTAGGGAGTTGGTTGCACCGGTTGTTGGAAACAGCTGGTGATGCTGCATCGATAGGCATGCCATGAGGCTTACTTTGCATGCTTACTGGTTCATTTCCCTTTTCGATGACTTCCATTAGTTTGAGGGGATCGGAACCCAATAAGTCAACATCTTCGTTTCTCCGGTGAGACTTCCGGCTGGAGGACGCACCGTCGTGGTCTGATTCGGCGTTATCGGCATATCTACGGTTGGTATGGGGGGAAATTGGATCGATAGATATCAAATCATTTACCACAAGGTCATTGTAGGGAAGATCGGTAACTAGGATGAAGGAATCTGGGACTTTAGTGCAGGCTATGGTGGAGTTGGAATCTTCATACATCACATTCACTTCCCAATTGATTGACTGTTTTACTGTTGTTAACACTTAAATGAAAGCACAATCTAGTTTTGATCTCGATTCAGTCACCTCTGCGATTTTAATCAGGTCCCCAACACATCCACTAACCTGCTGGAAAAATTCCCTGCACCAGATTTGAAGGGGTACCCCCTTCAATTGGATCCATGCCCTTGTATTTCTTGTGCCATCATAGGGATGCCAGGCCCTAAGTAGCTGGAAAAGGTTAAGAGCCCATTGGGGTGTTCTCAACAGTAAGGAATCTTGGTTGGACTTGGAGGGTAAATGGATAAGAATGGCATCACCACCAATGTCACTGATGGAGCAGTCTTTGAAACCTTTCTCCTCTACTTAGCGGGTTGGATAAGACACCAAAGATGCAGTTGTTCAGCCAGGTTTTAGTCCCTTCCAGGGGAGTAAACATAATATTTGCTTTCCCATTACAAAATTTTTTTTCTTTGTCAAACCCTGTAGCCCCACTCTCAGCGACCGTGCGAGCAAAAGAATTCCCTTCTATGACTTTTCCAGCCTTTTTAGCATGGATGGCACTTTGCTTCATTGGGTTGTCAGTTGCACGACCGCGAGCCAGGTTTGCATGGAGTCGGCCACCATCTACAGCAATCTGTGAAATTCTTTTCACGATCTCCTCATGGTGACAACCTTTTCTAAACCTGAGGAACCCGAATCTCCTACCTCTTGCATTTTTCTTTCCTGGGATGTATATATCAATAATCTCCCCCACGTTGGATAAGATTGACAAGATGTCACTGATAGTCCAGCGTTCAGGGAAGTTATCAACATAAACACTAGTTAATTGGTCACCATCTATTGCAGCCAAGGTTACTTTGCGGTTCCACTTGGAAAAATAAACTGGTTTTTTTGATTCAGAGTTAGCTTGGGGTTCCTGTGAGGGTTCTGGTGCAATGGGGTGTTTGGATTGGCCGGGGGGGGTTTGGTGAAGGGTGGTAGGTTCCAAGGTCGAACAGGGGGCCTAGGGGCATTTGGGATAGGGATGGTTGGAGGGTAGACGAAACATGGTGGAGGTGGTGGTGCTGGGCGAAGCCCAGGGGACATAGGGGAGGTTGGGAGAGTTTTGCCTACCATGTGACCCGGAATGTTTTAAGTTGGTCTGTCTATTATGTTCAAATCCAGATCTGTTAAGTCAAGCCAATCCCCAAAGGCTCACGAGAAAAGTTTAGTAGTTCCAATTTCATAGCAAATTAAGTAAAAATTATTACCCTTTCACTAATTTCAGTAACACTTTAGCTATATATATCAAATTAAAGAAAAAAACCTACTTATTCACATATAGTAACTTGCTAGTGCAAGTGCATTTTTATTCGTGGTAACATGCTAGTGCAATATTACAGGCATCATATACTTAATGATCCACTTATTCTATATATATGAACTATATATGTTCGTGGATCTCTCACTAAGTAGCTAGCTCATACATTGTGATAAAATTCACACCACTGATTTTATGAGGCCCCCAGAAGAGTCTGCCGGGAAAACCCCAAAAGGTGATGCGGGTGATAGAGTACTTATAGCCAAACGGTTCAACTGATTTGTGCTGTCATATTCGATGACAAGATTGTAGACTTTCTCATTGCCTTCCCCATCAGTCTTGATGGAATAAAGCTTGTAGAAGTTACCCTCTTTCCTAATCCTGAATGCAGGTTTTACAAAAATCAAAGCGAGGTTAACAAGCCCTAAATCTATCTTTTCGGGCACATCAAGAGTGAGAATATATCCCCATAGAGCTGGGCATGTGCTGCCGTCGGTGAAATTAAAGCTGATCAACACGTCCGTGTTCTCGTCGATGACAACACTTTGATCATATGAATGTCTGGCTGTAAATACTACTGGCACGTACTGGCGCCGAGATTCTACTGCCACTGCCGTGGGACATTCTTGGTTTCCCAGTTTTGCTGGACCAACTGATTCGAGTAGACCAGACTCAGCGAAGCGTGGGAACATGTAATATTCAACCTCGGTTTTCAGCTCAAGATCGTCACTGGCAATACTGCCATGAGCAAATGATATTGCCAATATGGAGGAAACAGAGAGAAGGAAGGTAATTAGGGCTAGTGATAATTTGGTGGCCATCTTCATATATATATGTATATAGGGAAGAGCTTATGCAGTTGCTTGATGAGGTGTGCACTAAGGAGCACAGCAAACTTTGGTATTTATAGACCCAGGAAATTAATTAATGTTCATTTTCATGCATGCAGCGTGTAAGTCGATCGGTGGCTTATCTTAAACAGCATGACAATGAATTCCAGCCCCTAAAAGTAATGTTGTGGACCACTTGGCATCTTTGGAGGATGACAGATTGGTGGACTCTATTATTGTTCATGGCACCGCGTGCTTGGCTCAGAGCACTACATCATGACTTTCCCTACTCTGGTTGTCAAATGCAGAATCGATGAAAAACTGGAAGGGCATTAGTAGGAACCTTAATATACTGACCAGTTGCTCGTGAAGTTATGTTTCTTACTGCATAGTGTTTATCATTGCTCAGGATTTTCATAGAGCCTTTTGCCGTCACCTTTATTGTACTCTTCATCTATGTAATTTAGTCTCAGTAAACAAATTAATACACCCATTATCGTTAACTCTTTATATATGTAATTTAAAAAATTATAAATAACAATCATCGTTTAGCATATATATATATATAAAAAAAAAACAATCTTTGGCTACCCTAGCTTTGTAGTTTTTTTTTTTTATGAAGTGGCTATCTTTTTGTACCAAAGAAAAAAGGTACATATTAATATAAAAAAAAAAGAAAAAAAGATAGGATGCATGATCAGTTGAAGGCTTGTCCTATCTAATATTGCAAACGTTTTCTCGGTGACTTGGGGAATCGTGAAGGGGATGCATGCATCTTGGCTAATTAATTAGATAGGACACGCCTTCAACGTTTTTCTTATATGCGAATATTTTCGTACAGAGAGATAAACCATTATTGAATAAGCCAAAATGCAGAGGGTCGAGTATAGTACAATAATAATGTTTTTTCTTTTGTAGTATATGGGCGATCCATTTTCATGAATGTTTGAAATGGGCCACGATTTAGGCACGCATGGAAATGAGCTTCCATAGACAAAATTTCTGATAGTGGTTTAAGTTCATCCCAGAATTTGCTACACTTTTAACTTCGAAATTTTTATAGAATAGGTATCGAAAAGATAAGTGTATCTTGTTGACAAAATAAATATCAGCTTAAGCTATTCTCAATTATACAATTTCATATTTGTGCAACTTCGAAATCACATTATTTAAATTGATCTTAATTATACAGCCACATACCAACGATACAGCCATATCCTTACACACTCTCAAGATGTCTCCTATTCTGGTATAGATTTGGTTCATTCATTTGCCCCTCTCTCTAGAAGTTTACCGAAAACCGTTTCTTTTCTATGCTCACCCCGACACCCGCGTACACTTCCACCCTTTTTGACCCTGGTTTCACAATCTCACTTGTTTTAGTCTACTCCGTACGCTTCATATTATATATTTACTAACTTAAACATCGAAATACCCTTGGATATAAACATCCTAGTTCTTCCTCCACGTATATTCGTTTGCAGGTGACACGAGGACGACTTTACCTATCTACGTGCCATCAATTTCTATCCGAGTTTCTCCTTTTTCATATAGTACCAAATTGGCTTATTATCAGTGTTATCAAACCCAGACCAGTCCGGGCAGTTGAACTCGATTAACCGTGACCCGACAGGATCTCTGGATTAGGAATTCCTTTGTAAATGCCTGGTTGAACTGCGATTTGACCATTATTTTTTTGAGAAACCGCGACCCGATGACCCGACCGGTTTAACCTCCGTTCCGGGTTTGATAACATTGCTTTTGATAACATTATTATCAATGATCAAGTTGAATAGCTTGTTTTTTATGGAGCATGGTCACCGAAGCTACAATAGTCTATACCCATAATTAGATCCGAGCTAGAATGAATGCCTAAAATCAGCAAAACATTAATATCAACATGATCTCCGGGAGTTAGTTGGGTTATGCCGAAATCTATGGATGTTTTACCTTGTCAATGGATGGGTTTAGCTGGATTGAAAAGGGCTTGTGTTGCTTGGCTGGTCTTATTCTATGTATTTGTTTGGAATATTTGGTTGTTGTGTAATAAGCTAGCCTATGAGTCTAAAGCGGTGGAATGGGGGAGGATTTTTAAGATGGTTCTGTTGGTCTTTCCTGTATACTTAAATTGGTGTCAAACTTGAGCATGTGGCTTTTTGTGTTTTGATTTTAGATTGTATATGGACTTCTAGGCTGCAGTCATCGTTCTGATGACGACTCCTTGTCCTGAGTTTTGCTTTTATTCAATAATGTCTTAGTTTTATATATATAAAAAAAAAGGCCACTGTCGCTTAGTTTTGACAGTGGCTTTAGTTTTTTTTTTTTGCATCCAAAAAAACTAAACCATTGTCAATATCTATCCTAAAACGTGACATTCTACGCGGAGGACAATGGTAATTTCAATAGTATTGACTCTCTCAATCAAGGTTTTGAAAATCGGACCGGATATTGAACCGGCAAAGGGGATGTTGAAAGAGAACCGGGGTTCGACCGAATTTGACAGAAGTTCAACTATTTTACTAAAATATGTTAATTTTTTTAAAAAATAGTCAAAATATATTCATTATAATAATTTTATGATCAAAATTAAAGTCTTTCTTAATATATACTAATTTTTTTTTGTAAAAACAACACTAATTTATAATAATTTAGTTGGTGACCTTAAATTTTGTTAGGAGGTCAAGGGTTCAAATCCTATTTTCACCATTTTCAAAAATTTTAAATGAAAAAAAGAGGTTCAATCGCCAAAAACCGTGAGAGGTCCGACTGGTTCGTAAAAAACCGTTCGGTTCTCCCGGTTCTCACCAGTTAACAAAATAACACTAAAACCGTGGTAAATCGGACCGGAACTTTGGCAAAATCAGTTAACCCGGTTGAACCGACCGGTCCGGTTTTTATAACCTTGCTCTCAATCCATTGTTAATTAATTTTTTTTCTTTTGCAATAGTTAAGAATGTTATCAAGAATCACGAAGTCTGCTGGATTTATAGATTCAAATGAATTGAAAAAAGATCTTAATCTTAGGATAGTGTAGTTTTTTTCTTTACTAGAAGAGTTTCCATGTCGACACGAGTCGACACAAGACTAATCTCTCCCTGACTTCGATCGGCACCTATTAAGGTGTAGTGTAGTTATTAGAGCTTTTAATTATCGTGTGTAGTTGCTTGATGAGTTGCTTTCAACTACATTTTATTAGAGCTTTTAACTACATTTTTTTTGTATAAAAAAATGTAGTTTCTATAAAAAAAAGTAGTTGCTTGATGAGGTGTGAAAGAAGAAGCACAAAAAAGTTTGATATTTATAGACCCAGGAAATTAATTCATGTACGAATTGGTGCAGCCCTGCTACCCTTCATGAGGCGTTAATTCAATGGACAAAAAAATTCAATGGACAAACTTATCTCCATTCCCAGGCAGCAGATCGATCGGGGTGATGATTGGGTTCTCAATTCTATGGAGCATTTGGCTTGAAAGGAACAAAAGAATTTTTCAGAACAAACATACAGAATGTGATAAATTGGTTGATTCCATAATCATTCACGCCACTGCCTGGACCAAAACACAGCAGCCCAAGTTCCCTTTTAGTGGTTCGTTTGTTATTTCAAATGCTGAAGCATTCAAAGACTGGAATGGGATCCGCAGAAACTTCTCCCCATTAGGCTTGTAATTATATAGAGATCCTCTCCATGTGAGTCCCTATACCAACTGTCGGTATGGTAGGAGCTACGCAATGAGTTTTCATTCCATCCCTGTAATCCAAATTTGTTTATGAATATATAACTTCATCGTTAGCATCAAAAAAAAATTAATGTACGAATTAATAGCACCCAAGAAGTAATCATTTGGTTTACATTTGTATTTGAAGATATTGTGAAGTTCATTGTTTTCATGCATGCGTTTAAGTGGTGGCTCATCTTTCACAGCATCACAATGAATTCCAGCCCTATATTAATTATCTAGAAATCATGTCGTGGACCATTTGGCATCTTTGATCAAAGAAAAAACATATATGATCATATCTAGGGCAAGCGTTTTTCTCGGTGGCTCGTTAATCGTGAAAGGGATACGTAGGAGTATCATGGCTAGTTAGATAGGACAAGCCTTCAACGTCGCCCGCGAATTTTTTTGTACAGAGAGATAAAACATTATTGAACAAGCCGAGATGCAATGTTTATAGTGTGATTGGATTGCTTGAATAAAAATTTAATGGATTAATTTACAGAAAATAAGAATGAAATAGACACTTCATCATGTTAAAAAAAATCCACTTTTTGCCCAGTTCTTTTTTCTTGTTTTATTTCAGCTTTCTTTTTCTCCTTTTAACGCACAAAGTTGAAAATTAGATAAACTAAATTACTGTCCCAAAAATACGGCATCTCTACGCGCAAGACAATCGCGTAGTTTCAAAATCCACTCTCATAATCTATTCACAGTAACTTTTATTCATAACTTGC
>JAKUCV010000784.1:0-50618 GCA_028386065.3 Turnera subulata
CCATATTTGTGGAATCATCTTAGGTAGAATTTGACATGGGGGTTTTGGAGATTGCTCTTATGCATTGGTTCACTAGGCCATTGGGGCGCCATTGGGGCTCCAGTGGTGCGTTATTGGGGCGCCATTGCTGCGATTTTTGAGGTTTGAGCTGAAATTTTGATTTTTGAGTTTTGACGTGAAAGTTTGAACACACACCAATTGAAATCCAATCCAACTATCTGCAAAATTTCAGAATTTTCAGAGATGTGGAAGTCCGATTTTTATTTTTGGAACAATTAAAATCCCGTAAATCGGGATGGAAAAGCACCACAGATGAGCTCAAAATGTCCAGGGAAGGCATCCAAAAATCCTTATAAATCATCCCCATAATTGTGGATTCTTCTTAGGTAGCATTTGACTTGGTGGAATTGGAGATTGCTCTTATGCATTTGTTCATTGGGCCAATGGTGCGCTATCGGGGCGCCATTGGTGCGCCTTTGGTGTGCTATTGGGGCGCTATTGGTGCGCCATTGGTGCAATTTTTGAGTTTAGAGCTAAAATTTTGATTTTTCGGTTCTGAGCTGGTATTTTGTACACACATCAACAAAAATCCAATCCAACTACCTGCAAAATTTTAGATTTTTCAGAGATTTGGAAGTCCAACTTTTTATTTCTGGAACAATTAAAATCCCGTAAGTCGGGTAAAATGGAAAGGCTCCTTAGATGAGCTCAAAATGTACGGGGAAGGCATCCAAAAATCCTTATAAATCATCCCCAAATTTTTGGAATCATCTTAGGTAGAATTTCACATGGGGGATTTGGAGATTGCTCTTATGCATTGGTTCACTAGGCCATTGGGGCTCCAGTGGTGCGCTATTGGTGCGCCATTGCTGCGATTTTTGAGGTTTGAGCTGAAATTTTGATATTTGAGTTTTGACGTGAAAGTTTGTACACACACCAATAAAAATCCAATCCAACTAGCTGAAAAATTTCAGAATTTTCAGAGATGTGGAAGTCCGATTTTTATTTTTGGAACAGTTAAAATCCCGTAAATCGGGAAAAATGGAAAAGCACCACAGATGAGATCAAAATGTCCAGGGAAGGCATCCAAAAATCCTTATAAATCATCCCCATAATTGTGGATTCTTCTTAGGTAGCATTTGACTTGGTGGAATTGGAGATTGCTCTTATGCATTTGTTCATTGGGCCAATGGAGCGCTATTGGGGCGCCATTGGTGCGCCATTGGTGCGCTGTTGGGGCGCTACTGGGGCGCCATTGGTGCGCCATTGGTGCAATTTTTGAGTTTTGAGCTGAAATTTTGATTTTTGAGTTTTGATGTGAAATTTTGTACACACACCAATAAAAATCCAATCCAACTACCTACGAAATTTCAGAGTTTTCTGAGTTGTGGAAGTCCGACTTTTTATTTTTCGAACAATTAAAATCCCGTATATCGGGAAAAATGGAAAAGCACCTCAGATGAGCTCAAAATGTCCAGGGAAGGCATCCAAAAATCCTTATAAATCATCCCAATAATTGTAGATTCTTCTTAGGTAGCATTTGACTTGGTGGAATTGGAGATTGCTCTTATGCATTTGTTCATTGGGCCAATGGTGCGCTGTTGGGGCGCCATTGGTGCGCCATTGGTGCGCTATTGGGGCGCTATTGGTGCGCCATTGGGGCGCCATTGGGGCGATTTTTGAGTTTTGAGCTGAAATTTTTATTTTTGAGTTTTGATGTGAAATTTTGTACACACACAAATAAAAATCCAATCCAACTACCTGCGAAATTTCAGATTTTTCTGAGTTTTGGAAGTCCGACTTTTTATTGTTGGAACAATTAAAATCCCAGAAATCGGGAAAAATGGAAAAGCACCACAGATGAGCTCAAAATGTCCTGGGAAGGCATCCGAAAATCCATATAAATCATCCTCATATTTGTGGAATCATCTTAGGTAGCATTTGACTTGGTGGATTTGGAGATTGCACATTGGTGCGCCATTGGGGCGCTATTGGGACGATTTTTAAGTTTTCAGCTGAAATTTTGATTTTTCAGTTTTGAGCTAACCTTTTTGTACACACCAATAAAAATCCAATCCAACTATCTGCAAAATTTTAGATTTTTCTGAGATGTGGAAGTCTGACTTTTTATTTTTGGAACAATTAAAATCCCGTAAATCGGGAAAAATGAAAAAGCACCTCAGATGTGCTCAAAATGTCCGGGGAAGGCATCCAAAAAACCTTATAAATCAACCCCATATAAGTGGGATCATCTTATTGTGCATTTGACATGATGGATTTGGAGATTGCTCTTATGCATTGGTTCACTGGGCCATTGGTGCGCTATTGGGGCGCCATTGGTGCGCTATTGGTGCGTTATTGGGGCGCCAATGGGACGATTTTTAAGTTTTGAGCTGAAATTTTGATTATTGAATTTTGAGGTGAATTTTTGTACACACACCAATAAAAATCCAATCCAACTACCTGCAAAAGTTTAGATTTTTCTGAGAAGTGGAAGTGCGATTTTTATTTTTGGAACAATTAAAATCCCGTAAATCGGGAAAAATGCAAAAGCACCTCAGATGAACTCAAAATGTCCGGGGAAGGCATTAAAAAATCCTCACAAAGCATCCCCATATTTGTGGAATCATCTTAGGTAGCAACTGACAGGGTGGACTTGGATATTTTTAATTGGCGCGCCATTGGGGCGCTATTGGGATGATTTTTTAGATATGAACTGAAATTTTGATTTTTGAGTTTTGAGCTAAAATTTTAACACACAACAATAAAAATCCAGTCCATCTACCTGCAAAATTTGAGATTTTTCTGAGATGTGGAAGTCCGACTTTTTATTTTTGGAACTATTAAAATCCCGTAAATCGGGAAAAATGGAAAAGCACGTCAGATGCTTTCAAAATGTCCGGGGAAGGCATCCAAAGATCCTTATAAATCATCCCCATATTTGTGAAATCATATTAGGTAGCATTTGACATGGTGAAATTATGGATTGCTCTTATGCATTGGTTCACTGGGCCATTGGGGCGCTATTGGTGCGCTGATGGTGCGCCATCGATGCGATTTTTTGAGTTTTGAGCTGAAATTTTGATTTTTAAGTTTTGAGCTGAAATTCTGTGCACACACCAATAAAAATCCAATCCAACTACCTGCAAAATTTCAGATTTTTTTTGAGATGTGGAAGTCGGACTTTTTATTTATTGAACAATTAAAATTCCGTAAATCGGGAAAAATGGAAAAGCATCTCAGATGAGCTCAAAATGTCCATTGAAGGCATCCAAAAATCCTTATAAATCATCCTCATATTTGGGGAATCAACTTAGGTAGCATTTGACATGGTGGATTTGGAGATTGCTCATTGGGGCACCATTGGGGCGCCACTGGCGCAATTTTGGAGTTTTGAGCTGAAATTTTGTACACGCACCAATAAAAATGCAATGCAACTACCTGCAAAATTTCAGATTTTTCTGAGAAGTAGAAGTCCAATTTTCTATTTTTGGAACAATTAAAATCCCATAAATTGGGAAAAATGATAAAGCACCTCAGATGAGCTCAAAATGTCCGGGGAAGGCAACCAAAAATCCTTATAAATCATCCCCATATTTATGGAATCATCTTAGGTAGCATTTGACTGGTGTATTTTGAGATTGCTCTTATGCATTGGTTCAATGGGCCATTGGAGCGCTATTGGGTCGCCATTGGGGCGCCATTGGTGTGATTTTTGAGTTTTGTGCTGAAATTTTAATTTTTAAGTTTTGAGCTGAAAATTTGTACACCAACCAATAAAAATTTAATCCCACTACTTGCAAAATTTCAGCGTTTTCTGAGATGTGGAAGTCCAGCTTTTCATTGTTGGAATAATTAAAATCTCGTAAATCGGGAAAAATGTAAAAGCACCCCAGATGAGGTCAAAATGTCCGCAGAAGGCATCCAAAAATCCTTGTAAATCATCCCCATACTTGTGAAATCTTCTTAGGTATCATTTGACATGGTGGAATTGGAGATTGCTCTTACGCATTGGTTCACTGGGCAATTCGTGTGCTATTGGGGCGCTATTTGTGCGCCATTGGTGCGATTTTTAAGTTTTGAGCTGAAATTTTATTTTTTGAGTTTTGAGGTGACATTTTTCACACACACCAATATAAATCCCATCAAGCTATCTGCAAAATTTCAGATTTTTCTGAGAAGTGGATGTCTGACTTTTTATTTTTCGAACAATTAAAATCCCGTAAATCGGGAAAAATGGAAAAGCACCTCAGATGAGCTCAAAATGTACGGGGAAGGCCTCCGAAAATCTTTATAAATCATCCCCATATTTTTGGAATAATCTTAGGTAGCATTTGACTGGGTGGATTTGGAGATTTCTCATTGGTGCGCCATTGGGGCGCTATTGGGACGATTTTTGAGATATGAGCTGAAATTTTAATTTTTGAGTTTTGAGCTGAACTTTTTACACTCACTAATAAATATCCAATCCATCTACCTGCAAAATTTGAGATATTTCTGAGAAGTGGAAGTCTGATTTTTTATTTTTGGAATAATTAAAATCCCGTAAATCGGGAAAAATGGAAAAGCACCTCAGATGAGCTCAAAATGTCCGGGGAAGGCATCCCAAAATCATTATAAATCATCCCCATACTTGAGGGATCTTCTTTGGTAGCATTTGACATGGTGGATTTGGAGATTTTTCATTGGCGCGCCATTGGGGCGCTATTGGGACGATTTTTGAGATATGAGCTGAATTTCTGATTTTTGAGTTTTGAGCTGAACTTTTTACACACACCAATAAAAATCCAATCCATCTACCTGCAAAATTTGAGATTTTTCTGAGGAGTGGGAGTCCGACTTTTTATTTTTGGAACAATTAAAATCCCGTAAATTGGGAAAAATGGAAAAGCACCTCAGATGAGCTCAAAATGTCCGGGGAAGGCATCCAAAAATCCTTATAAATCATCCCCATATTTGTGAAATCATCTTAGGTAGCATTTGACATGGTGAAAATGGAGAATGCTCTTGTGCATTGGTTCAATGGGCCGTTGGTGCGCTATTGGTGCGCCATCTATGCGATTTTTGAGTTTTGAGCTGAAATTTTGATTTTTGAGTTTTGAGCTGAAATTCAGTGCAGACACCAAAAAAAATCCAATCCAACTACCTGCAAAATTTCAGATTTTTGTGAGATGTGGAAGTCGGACTTTTTATTTATTGAACAATTAAAATCCCGTAAATCGGGAAAAATGGAAAAGCACCTCAGATGAGCTCAAAATGTCCATTGAAGGCATCCAAAAATCCTTATAAATCATCCTCATATTTGGGGAATCAACTTAGGTAGCATTTGATATGGTGGATTTGGAGATTGCTCATTGGGGCACCATTGGGGCGCCATTGGCGCAATTTTGGAGTTTTGAGCTGAAATTTTGTACACGCACCAATAAAAATGCAATGCAACTACCTGCAAAATTTCAGATTTTTCTGAGAAGTAGAAGTCCAATTTTCTATTTTTGGAACAATTAAAATCCCATAAATTGGGAAAAATGATAAAGCACCTCAGATGAGCTCAAAAAGTCCGGGGAAGGCAACCAAAAATCCTTATAAATCATCCCCATATTTATGGAATCATCTTAGGTAGCATTTGACTGGTGTATTTTGAGATTGCTCTTATGCATTGGTTCAATGGGCCATTGGCGCGCTATTGGGTCGCCATTGGGGCGCCATTGGTGCGCTATTGGGGCGCCATTGGTGTGATTTTTGAGTTTTGTGCTGAAATTTTGATTTTTGAGTTTTGAGCTGAAAATTTGTACACCAACCAATAAAAATTTAATCCCACTACTTGCAAAATTTCAGCGTTTTCTGAGATGTGGAAGTCCAGCTTTTCATTGTTGGAATAATTAAAATCTCGTAAATCGGGAAAAATGTAAAAGCACCCCAGATGAGGTCAAAATGTCCGCAGAAGGCATCCAAAAATCCTTGTAAATCATCCCCATACTTGTGAAATCTTCTTAGGTATCATTTGACATGGTGGAATTGGAGATTGCTCTTACGCATTGGTTCACTGGGCAATTCGTGTGCTATTGGGGCGCTATTTGTGCGCCATTGGTGCGATTTTTAAGTTTTGAGCTGAAATTTTATTTTTTGAGTTTTGAGGTGACATTTTTCACACACACCAATATAAATCCCATCAAGCTATCTGCAAAATTTCAGATTTTTCTGAGATGTGGAAGTCTGACTTTTTATTTTTCGAACAATTAAAATCCCGTAAATCGGGAAAAATGGAAAAGCACCTCAGATGAGCTCAAAATGTACGGGGAAGGCCTCCGAAAATCTTTATAAATCATCCCCATATTTTTGGAATAATCTTAGGTAGCATTTGACTGGGTGGATTTGGAGATTTCTCATTGGTGCGCCATTGGGGCGCTATTGGGACGATTTTTGAGATATGAGCTGAAATTTTAATTTTTGAGTTTTGAGCTGAACTTTTTACACTCACTAATAAATATCCAATCCATCTACCTGCAAAATTTGAGATATTTCTGAGAAGTGGAAGTCCGATTTTTTATTTTTGGAATAATTAAAATCCCGTAAATCGGGAAAAATGGAAAAGCACCTCAGATGAGCTCAAAATGTCCGGGGAAGGCATCCCAAAATCATTATAAATCATCCCCATACTTGAGGGATCTTCTTTGGTAGCATTTGACATGGTGGATTTGGAGATTTTTCTTTGGCGCGCCATTGGGGCGCTATTGGGACGATTTTTTAGATATGAGCTGAATTTTTGATTTTTGAGTTTTGAGCTGAACTTTTTGCACACACCAATAAAAATCCAATCCATCTACCTGCAAAATTTGAGATTTTTCTGAGAAGTGGGAGTCCGACTTTTTATTTTTGGAACAATTAAAATCCCGTAAATTGGGAAAAATGGAAAAGCACCTCAGATGAGCTCAAAATGTCCGGGGAAGGCATCCAAAAATCCTTATAAATCATCCCCATATTTGTGAAATCATCTTAGGTAGCATTTGACATGGTGAAAATGGAGATTGCTCTTGTGCATTGGTTCAATGGGCCGTTGGTGCGCTATTGGTGCGCCATCTATGCGATTTTTGAGTTTTGAGCTGAAATTTTGATTTTTGAGTTTTGAGCTGAAATTCAGTGCACACACCAAAAAAAATCAAATCCAACTACCTGCAAAATTTCAAATTTTTCTGAGATGTGGAAGTCGGACTTTTTATTTTTGGAACAATCAAAATCCCGTAAATCGGGAAAAAAGGAAAAGCACCTCAGTGGAGCTCAAAATGTCCGGTGAAGGCATCCAAAAATCCTTATAAATCGTCCCCATATTAGTGGAATCATTTTAGGTAGCATTTGACATGGTGAAAATGCAGATTGCTCTTATGCATTGGTTCATTGGCCCATTGGTGCGCTATTGGTGCGCCATCGATGCGATTTTTGAGTTTTGAGCTGAAATTTTGATTCGTGAGTTTTGAGCTGATATGTTGTGCTCACAAGAATAAAAATCCAATCCTACTACCTACAAAATTTCAGATTTTTTTGAGATATGAAAGTCCGACTTTTTATTTTTGGAATTTTTTTTTTGATAATATGAGTATCCCACCTCGACAAGCTAGACTAATCTCATCCGTGGCACGACACCCATTCTCACTTCCCGGGCATTTAGCCTAGGACCACGAGCGGGGTCCAGCGTGGTTTTCCACTCCCAACAGGTGCATTTTCCATACCTCCACGTTTCTCCGGATCGAACCCGGGACGTCTGAGTTAAGGGGTCGCAACACACTGGACCGCTGCGCCAACACCTTGTTGGTTTATTTTTGGAACAATTAAAATCCCGTAAATCGGGAAAAATGGAAAAGCACCTCAGATGAGCTCAAAATGTCCGGGGAAGGCATCCAAAAATCCTTATAAATCATCCCCATATTTGGGGAATCATCTGAGGTAGCATTTGACATGGTGGATTTGGAGATTGCTGATTGGGGCACCATTGGGGCGCCATTGGCGCAATTTTGGAGTTTTGAGCTGAAATTTTGTACACGCACCAATAAAAATGCAATGCAACTACCTGCAAAATTTCAGATTTTTCTGAGATGTAGAAGTTCAACTTTTTATTTTTGGAACAATTAAAATCCCATAAATTGGAAAAAATGATAAAGCACCTCAGATGAGCTCAAAATGTCCGAGGAAGGCATCCAAAAATCCTTATAAATCATCCCCATATTTATGGAATCATCTTAGGTAGCTTTTGACATGGTGGATTTTGAGATTGCTCTTATGCATTGGTTCAATGGGCCATTGGCGAGCTATTGGGTCGCCATTGGGGCGCCATTGGTGCGCTATTGGGGTGCCATTGGGGCGCTATTGGTGCGCTATTGGGGCCTCCATTGGTGTGATTTTTGAGTTTTGAGCTGAAATTTTTATTTTTGAGTTTTCAGTTGAAATTTTGTACACAAACCAATAAAAATCCAATCCAACTACCTGAAAAATTTTAAATTTTTCTGAGATATTTAAGTCTGATTTTTTATTTTGGAACAATTAAAATTCCGTAAACCGGGAAAATTGGAAAAGCACCTCCGATGAGCTCAAAATGTCCAGGGAAGGCATCCAAAAATCCTTATAAATCATCCCTATATTTGTGGAATCTTCCTAAGTAGCGATTGACATGGTGGATTTGGAGATTGCTCTTATGCATTGGTTCTCTAGGCCATTGGTGCGCCATTGGTGCGCTATTGGAGCCCCATTGGGGCGCTAATGGTGCGCCATTGATGCGATTTTTGAGTTTTGAGCTGAAATTTAGTACACACACCAATAAAAATCCAATCCAACTACCTGCAAAATTTCAGATTTTCTGAGAAGTGGAAGTCCGACTTTTTATATTTGGAACAATTAAAATCCCGTAAATCGGGAAAAATGGAAAAGCACCTCAGATGAGCTCAAAATGTCCGGGGGAGGCTTCCAAAATTCCTTATAAATCATTCCCATAAATGTGAAATCATCTTAGGTAGCATTTCACGTGGTGGAATTGGAGATTGCTCTTATACATTGCTTCACTAGGCCGTTGGTGCGCTGTTGGTGCGCCATTGGTACGCCATTGGTGCGCTATTGGGGCGCCAATGGTGCGATTTTTGAGTTTTAAGTTGAAATTTTGATTTCTGAGTTTTGAGCTGAAATTTTGTACACACACCAATAAAAATCCAGTCCAACTACCTGCAAATTTCAAATTTTTCTGAGATGTGGATGTCCGACGTTTTATTTTTGGAACAATTAAAACCCCGTAAATCGGGAAAATGGAAAAGCACCTCAGGTCGGCTGAAAATGTTCGGGGAAGGCTTCCAAAAATCATTATAAATCATCCTTATATTTGTGAAATCATATTAGGTATCATTTGACATGGTGGAATTGGAGTTTTCTCTTATGCATTGGTTCACTAGGCCATTTGTGCACCAAAGGGGCGCCATTGGTGCGCCATTGGTGCGATTTTTGAGTTTTGAGCTGAAATTTTTTACACACTCAAAAATCCAATCCAACTACCTGCAAAATTTCAGATTTTTCAGAGATGTGGAAGTCCGATTTTTATTTTTGGAACAATTAAAATCCCGTAAATGGGGAAAAATGGAAAAGCACCTCAGATGAGCTCAAAATGTCCCGGGAAGGCATCCAAATATCCTTATAAATCATCCCCATATTTGTGGAATCATCTTAGGTAGCATTTGACATGGTGGATTTGGAGATTGCTCTTATGCATTGGTTCACTATCCAATGGTACGATTTTTGAGTTTTGAGCTAAAATTTTGATTTTTGAGTTTTGAGCTGAAATTTTGTACAAATGCCAAAAAAAATTCAATTGAACTACTTGTAAAATTTCAGATTTTTCAGAGATGTGGAAGTCCAACCTTTTATTTTTGGAACAATTAAAATCCCCGTAAATCGGGAAAAATGGAAATGCACCTCAGATGAGCTCAAAATGTTCGGGGAAGGCATCCAAAAATCCTTATAAATCATTCCCATATTTGTGGGATCATATTAGCTAGTATTTGACATGGTGGATTTGGAGATTGCTGTTACGCAATGGTTCACTGGGCCATTGGTGCGCTACTGGGGTACCATTGGGGCGCCATTGGTGCGATTTTTGAGTTGTGTTGAAATTTTGATTTTTGAGTTTTGAGATGAAATTTTGTACACAAGCCATAAAAAATTCAATCCAACTACATGAAAAATTTCAGAGTTTTCTGAGAGGTGGAAGTCTGACTTTTTATTTTTGGAACAATTAAAATCCCGTAAATCGGGAAAAATGGAAAATCACCTTAGATGAGCTCAAAATGTCCGGGGGAGGCATGCAAAAATCCTTATAAATCATTCCCATAGTTGTGAAATCATCTTAGGTAGCATTTGACGTGCTGGAATTGGAGATTTCTCTTATGCATTGGTTCACTGGGCCATTGGTGCGCTACTGGGGCGCCATTGGTACGCCATTGGTGCGCTATTGGGGCGCCAGTGGGTCGCCATTGGCGCGATTTTTGAATTTTGAGCTGAAATTTTGATTTTTGAGTTTTGAGCTGAAATTTTGCACACACACCAATAAAAATCCAATCCAACTACCTGCAAATTTCAAATTTTTCTGAGATGTGGAAGTCTGCCGTTTTATTTTTGGAACGATTAAAATCCCTTAATTCGGGAAAAATGGAAAAGCACCTCAGACGAGCAGAAAATGTATGGGGAAGGCATCCAAAAATCATTATAAATCGTCCCCATATTTGTGAAATCATCTTAGGTAGCGTTTGACATGGCAGAATTGGAGATTGCTCTTATGCATTGAGTTCACTGGGCCAATTGTGCGCCATTGGTGCGATTTTTGGGTTTTGTGTTGAAATTTTGATTTTTGAGTTTTGATCTGAAATTTTGTATACAAGCCAATAAAAATCCAATCCAACTACGTGAAAAATTTCAGAGTTTTCTGAGAAGTGGAAGTCTGACTTTTTATTTTTGGAACAATTAAGATCCCGTAAATCCGAAAAAATGGTAAAGCACCTCAGATGAGCTCAAAATGTCAGGGGAAGGCATCCAAAAATCCTTATAAATCCTCCCCATATTTTTGAAATCTTCTTAGGTAGCATTTGACTTGGTGGAATTGGAGATTGCTTTTATGCATTGGTTCACTGGGCCAATGGTGCGATTTTTTAAGTTTTGAGCTGAAATTTTGATTTTTGAGTTTTGAGCTGAAATTTTGAACAAATGCCAAAAAAAATCCAATTCAACTACTTGAAAAATTTCAGATTTTTCAGAGATGTGGAAGTCCGACCTTTAATTTTTGGAACAATTAAAATCTCGTCAATCTGGAAAAATGGAAATGCACCTTAGAAGAGCTCAAAATGTCCGGGGAAGGCATCCAAAAATCCGTATAAATCATCCCCATATTTGTGGGATCATCTTAGCTATCATTTGACATGGTGGATTTGGATCTTGCTCTTACGGAATGGTTCACTGGGCCATTGGTGCACTACTGGGGTACCATTGGGGCGCCATTGGTGCGATTTTTGAGTTTTGAGCTGAAATTTTGATTTTTGAGTTTTGTGCTGAAATTTTGTTCACACACCACTAAAAATCCAAATACCTGCAATATTTCAAATTTTTATGAGATTTGGAAGTCCGATTTTTTATTTTTGGAACAATTAAAATCCTGTAAATCGGAAAAAATGGAAAAGCACCTCAGATGAGCTCAAAATATCCGGGGGAGGCATCCAAAAATCCTTATAAATCATTCCCATAGTTGTGAAAACATCTGAGGTAGCATTTGACGTGGTGGAATTGGAGATTGCTCTTACGCATTGGTTCACTGGGCCATTGGTGCGCGATTGGGGTGCCATTGGTGCGCCAATGGTGGGATTTTTAAGTTTTGAGCTGAAATTTTGTTTTTTGAGTTTTGAACTGAAATTTCGTACATAAACCAATAAAAATCCAATCCATCTACTTGCAACAATTAAAAATTTCAGATTTTTCTGAGAAGTGAAAGTCCGACTTTCTATTTTTGGAACAATTAAAATCCTGTAAATCCGGAAAATTGGGAAAGCACCTCAGATGAGCTCAAAATGTCCGGGGAAGGCATCCAAAAATCCTTATAAATCATCCCATATTTGTGGAACCAACTTAGCTAGCATTTGAAATGGTCGATTTGGAGACTGCACTCATGCATTAGTTCACTGGGCCATTGGTGCTCCATTGGGGCGCCATTGGTGCGCGATTGGGGCGCAATTGGGGGGCCATTTTTTGCGCTATTGGTGCACCATTCGTGGGATTTTTGAGTTTTGAGCTGAAATTTTGTTTTTCTGAGTTATGAGCGGAAATTTCGTACACAAACCAATAAAAATCCAATCCATCTACCTGCAAAATTTCAGATTTTTCTGAGATGTGGAAGTCCAACTTTCTATTTTTGGAACAATTAAAATCCCGTGAATCGGGAAAATTGTAAAAGCAACTCAGATGAGCTCAAAATGTCCGGGGAAGGCATCCAAAAATTCTTATAATTCATCCTTATATTTTTGGAATCATCTTAGGTAGCATTTGACAGGGAGGATTTGGAGATTGCTCAATGGTGCGCCATCGGTGGGATTTTTGAATTTTGAACTGAATTTTTTTTTTTAGTTTTGAGCTGAAATTTTGTACACACGTCAATAAAAATGCAGTCCAACTACCTGAAAAATTTCAGATTTTTTAGAGATGTGGAAGTCTGACTTTTTATTTTTGGAAAAATTAAAATCCCATAAATCGGGAAAAATGGAAAAGCACCTCAGATGAGCTCAAAAAGTCCGGGAAAGGCATCCAAAAATTCTTATAAATCATCCCCATATTTGTGGAACCAACTTAGCTATCATTTGACATGGTGGATTTGGAGACTGCTCTTATGCATTGGTTCACAGGGCCATTGGTGCGCTATTGGGGCGCCATTGGGGCGCTATTGGGGAGCCATTGGTGGGATTTTTGAGTTTTGTGCTGAAATATCGTTTTTTGAGTTTTGAGCTGAAATTTCATACAAAAACCAATAAAAATCCAATCCATCTACCTACAAAAATTCAGATTTTTCAGAGAGGTGGAAGTCCGACATTCTATTTTTGGAACAATTAAAATCCCTTAAATCGGTAAAATTGAAAAAGCACCTCAGATGAGCTCAAAATGTCCGGGGAAGGCATCCAAAAATCCTTATAATTCATCCCCATATTTTTGGAATCGTCTTAGGTAGCATTTGACAGGGTGGATTTGGAGATTGCTCATTGGTGCGCCATTGGTGCGCTATTGGGGCGTTATTGGGACGATTTTTGAGTTTTGAGCTGCAATTTTGATTTTAAAGTTTTGAGCTGAACTTTTTACACACACCAATAAAAATCTAATCCAACTACATGCTAAATTTCAGATTTTTCTGAGATGTGGAAGTCCGAATTTTTTTTTTGGAATAATTAAAATTCCGTAAATCGGGAAAAATTGAAAAGCACCTCAGATGAGCTCAAAATGTCCGTGGAAGGCTTCCAAAAATCCTTTTAAATCATCCCCATATTTTTGAAATCGTCTTAGGTAGCATTTGACACGGTGAATTTGGAGATTGCTCTTATGCATTGGTTCACTGGGCCATAGGGACGCCGTTGGTGCGCCATTACCATTGGCGCAATTTTTAAGTTTTGTGCTGAAATTTTAATTTTTGAGTTTTGAGCTAAAATTTTGTACACAAACCAACAAATATCAAATTCAACTTCCTGCAAAATTTAAAATTTTTCTGAGATGTGGGAGTCCTTTTTATTTTTGGAACAATTAAAATTTAGTAAATCGGGAAAAATGGAAAAGCAGCCCAGATGAGGTCAAAATGTCCGGGAAAGGCATCCAAAAATCTTTATAAATCATCCCCATATTTGTGAAATCGTCGTAAGTAGCATTTTACATGGTGGAATTGGACATTGCTCTTATGCATTGGTTCACTGGGCCATTGGTGCGCCAGTGGGGCGCCATTGGTGCGATTTTTGAGTTTTGAGGTGAAATTTTTATTTTTGATTTTTGAGCTGAAATCTTTTACAAACACCAACAAAAATTCAATTCAACTACCTGCAAAATTTCAGATTTTACAGAGATGTGGAAGTCCGACTTTTTATTTTTTGAACAATTAAAATCCCGTAAATTGGGAAAAATGAAAAAGCACCTCAGATGAGGTCAAAATGTCCGGAGAAGGCATCCAAAAGTCCTTATAAATCATACCCATATTTTTGAAATCATCTTAGGTAGCATTTAACTTGGTCGAATTGGAGATTGCTCTTATGCATTGGTTCACTGGGCCGATGGTGCGATTTTTGAGCTGAAATTTTGATTTTTGAGTTTTGAGCTGAAATTTTGATTTTTGAGTTTTGAGCTGAAATTTTGTACACACGTCAATAAAAATCCAGTCCATCTACCTGCAAAATTTCAGATTTTTCTGAGAAGTGGAAGTCCGACTTTTTATAAAATCCCGTAAATCGGAAAAATTGCAAAAGCACCTCAGGTGAGCTCAAAATGTCCGAGGAAGGCATCCAAACATCCTTATAAATCATTCCCATATTTTTGGAATCATCTTAGGTAGCATTTGACAGGGTGGATTTGGATATTGCTCATTGGTGCGCCAATGGTGCGCTATTGGGGCGCCAATGGGCGCTATTGGGACGATTTCTGAGTTTTGAGCTGCAATTTTGATTTTTGAGTTTTGAGATGAACTTTTTACACACACCAATAAAAATCCCTTCCAACTACCTGCTAAATTTCAGATTTTTCTGTGATGTGGAAGTCCGACTTTTTTTTTTGGAACAATTAAAATCCCGTAAATGGGGAAAAATGGAAAAGCACCTCAGAAGAGCTCAAAATGTCCGTGGAAGGCATCCAAAAATCCTTATAAATCATCCCCACATTTGTGCAACCATCTTAGGTAGCATTTGACATGGTGGATTTGGAGTTTGCTCTTATGGATTGGTTCACTGGGACATTGGTGCGCTATTGGGGCGTCGTTGGTGCGCTATTCGGGCGCCATTAGTGCGTTTTTTAAGTTTTGAGCTGAAATTTTGATTTTTAAATTTTGAGCTGAAACTTTGTACACAAACCAATAAAAACCCAATCCATCTACCTGCAAAGTTTCAGATTTTGTGAGATGTGGAAGTCCGACTTTCTATTTTTGGAACAATTAAAATCCCGTCAATTGGGAAAATTGGAAAAGCACCTCAGATGAGCTCAAAATGTCCGGGGAAGGCATCCAAAAATCCTTATAAATCTTCCCCATATCTGTGGATTCATCTTAGGTAGCATTTGACCTGGTGGATTTTGAGATTGCTCTTATGCATTTGTTCAATGGGCCATTGGCGCGCTATTGGGGCGCCATTGGTGTGATTTTTGAGTTTTGAGCTCAAATTTTGATTTTTGAGTTTTGAGCTCAAATTTTGATTTTTGAGTTTTGAGTTGAAATTCTGTCCAGAAAGCCAAAAAAATCCAATCCAACTTCCTGAAAATTTTCAGATTTTTCTAAGATGTGGAAGTCCGATTTTTTATTTTTGGAACAATTAAAATCCTGTAAACCGGGAAAATTGGAAAAGCACCTCAGATGAGCTCAAAATGTCCGGGGAAGGCATCCAAAAATTTTTATAAATCATCCCCATATTCGTGGAATCATCTTAGGTAGCATTTGACATGGTGGATTTGGAGATTTCTCTTATGCCTTGGTTCACTAGGCCATTGGTGCGCGATTGGTGGCTATTGGTGCGCCATTGGTGCGATTTTTGAGTTTTGAGTTGAAATTTTAATTTTCGGGTTTGGAGCTGAAATTTTTTACACACACCAATAAAAATCCAATCCAAATACCTACAAAATTTCAGATTTTTCTGAGATCTGGAAGTCCGTTTTTATTTTTGGAGCAATTTAAATCCCGGATACTGGGAAAATTGGAAAAGCACCTCAGATGAGCTCAAAATGTCTGGGGAAGGCATGCAAAAATCCTTATAAATCATCCCCATATCTGTGGAATCTTTTTAGGTAGCATTTGACATGGTGGATTTGGAGATTGCTCTTATGCATTGGTTCACTAGGCCATTGGTGCGCCATTGGTGCGATTTTTGAGTTCTGAGTTGAAATTTTGATTTTCGGGTTTGGAGCTGAAATTTTTTACACACAACAGTAAAACTTCAATCCAACTACCTGCATAATTTCAGATTTTTCTGAGATGTGGAAGTCCGACATTTTATTTTTGGAACAATTAAAATCCCATATACAGGGAAAATTGGAAAAGCACCTCAGATGAGCTCAAAATGTCCGGGGAGGGCATCCAAAAATCCTTATAAATCATCCCCATATTTCTGGAATCATCTTAGGTAGCATTTTACATGGTGGATTTGTAGATTGCTCTTATGCATTGGTTCACTAGGCCTTCGGTGCGCTATGGCGGCGCCATTGTGGCGCTATTGGTGCGATTTTTGAGTTTTGAGGTGAAATTTTAATTTTTGAGTTTGGAGCTGAACTTTTTTACACAAGCCAATAAAAATCCAATCCAACAACCTGCAAAATTTCAGAATTTTCTGCGATGTGGAAGTCCGGCCTTATATTTTTGGAACAATTAAAATCCCGTAAATCGGGAAAATTGGAAATGCAACTCAGATGAGCTTAAAATGTCCGGGGAATGCATCCAAAAATCCTTATAAAAAATCCCCATAATTGTGGAATCATCTTAGGTAGCATTTGACAGGGTGGATTTGGAGATTGGTCTTATGCATTGGTTCACTGGGCCATTGGTGCGCTATCGGGGTGCCAATGGTGCGTTTTTTAAGTTTTGAGCTGAAATTTTAATTTTTCAGTTTTGAGCTGAACTTTTGCACAAAAACCATTAAAAATCCAATCCATCTACCTGCAAAGTTTCAGATTTTCTGAAATGTGGAAGTCCGACTTTCTATTTTTGGAACAATTAAAATCCCGTAAATCGGGAAAATTGGTAAAGCACCTCCGATGAGCTCAAAATGTCCGGGAGAAGGCATCCAAAATTCCTTATAAATCATCCCCATATTAGTGGATTCATCTTAGGTAGCATTTGACATGGTGGATTTTGAAATTGCTCTTATGCATTGGTTCACTGGGCCATTGGTGCGCTATTGGGGAGCCATTGATGCGCCACTGGTGCGCTATTGGGGCGTCATTGGGGTGATTTTTGAGTTTTGAGCTCAAATTTTAATTTTTGAGTTTTGAGTTGTAATTTTTTCAACAATCCAAAAAAAATCCAATCCAACTTTTTGAAAATTTTCAGATTTTTCTGAGATGTGGAAGTCCGACTTTTTATTTTTGGAACAATTAAAATCCAGTAAACCGGGAAAATTGGAAAAGCACCTCAGATGAGCTCAAAATGTCCGGGGAAGGCATCCAAAAATCCTTATAAATCGTCCCCATAATTGTGGAACCATCTTAGGTAGCATTTGACATGTTGGATTTGGAGATTGCTCATTGGTGCGCTGTTGGGGCGCTATTGGTGCGCCATTGGTGCGATTTTTGAGTTTTGAGCTGAAATTTTTATTTTTGGGTTTGGAGCTGAAATTTTTTTCACACACCAATGAGAATCCAAATTCCCGCAAAATTTCAGATTTTTCTGAGATGTGGAAGTCCGATTTTTTATTTTTGGAACAATTAAAATCCCGTAAATCGGGAAAAATGGAAAAGCACCTCAGATGACCTCAAAATGTCCGGAGAAGAAATCCAAAATTCCCTATAAATCATCCCCATATTTGTGGAATCATCTTAGGTAGCATTTTGCATGGTGGATTTGGAGATTGCTCTTATGCATTGGTTCACAGGGCTATTGGGGCGCCATTGGCGCACCATTGGTGCGATTTTTGAGTTTTGTGTTGAAATTTTGAGTTTTGAGTTTTGAGCTGAAATTTTGTACACAATCCAATAAAAATCTAATCCAACTACCAGAAACATTTCAGAGTTTTCTGAGAAGTGGAAGTCTGTCTTTTTATTTTTGGAAAAATTAAAATCCCGTAAATCGGGAAAAATGGAAAAGCACCTCAGATGGGCTCTAAATGTCTGGGGGAGGCAACCAAAAATCCCTATAAATCATCCATATTTTTTAAATCATCTTAGATAGCATTTGACATGGTGGAATTGGAGATTGCTCTTATGCATTGGTTCAATGGCCCATTGGTGCGCTATTGGGGCGCCAATGGTTCGCTATTGGGGCGCTATTGGGGCGCCGTTGGTGCAATTTTTAAGTTTTGAACTGAAATTTTAATTTTTGAGTTTTGAGCTCAAAATTTCCGGGTAAGGCACCCAAAAATCCTTATAAATCATCCCCATATTTTTGGAATCATTTTAGGTAGCATTTGACATGGTGGATTTGCAGATTGCTCAATGGTGCGCCATTGGAGCGCTATTGGTGCGATTTTGAGTTTTGAGCTGTAATTTTGTACACTCAACAATAAAAATCCTATCCAACTACCTGCAAAATTTAAAATTTTTTTCAGACTTGGTAGTCATCGTTTTATTTTTGTAACAATTAAAATCCAGTAAATCGGGAAAAAAAAAGAAAAGCACCTCACATGAGCTCAAAATGTCTGGGGAAGGCGTCCAATATCCTTATAAATCATTCCCATAATTGTGAAATCATCTTAGGTAGCATCTGACGTGGTGGAATTGGTGATTGCTCTTATGCATTGGTTCATTAGGCCATTGGTGCGATATTGGGGCGCCATTGGTACGCCATTGGGGCGGGGCGCCATTGGTGCGATTTTTGAGTTTTGAGCTGAAATTTTTGTTTTTTTGAGTTTTGAGCTGAAATTTTGTACACACACCAATAAAAATCCAATCCAAAATACCTGAAAATTTCAAATTTTTCTGAGATGTGGAAGTCCGACGTTTTATTTTTGGAACAATTAAAATCCCTTAAATCGGGAAAAATGGAAAAGCTCCTCAGATGAGCTGAAAATGTCCAGGAAAGGCAACCAAAAATCATTATAAATCATCCCCATATTTGTGAAAACATCTTAGGTAGAATTTGACATGGTGGAATTGGAGATTGCTCTTATGCATTGGTTCACTGGGCCATTTGTGCGCCATTGGTGCGATTTTTGAGTTTTGAGCTGAAATTTTGATTTTTTATTTTTGAGCTGAAATTTTGTTCACACGTCAATAAAAATCCAGTCCAACTATCTAGAAAATTTCAAATTTTTCAGTGACGTGGAAGTCCGACTTTTTATTTTTGGAACAATTAAAATCCCGTAAATTGGGAAGAATGGAAAAGCACCTCAAATGTGCTCAAAATGTCCGGGGAAGGCATCCAAAAATCCTTATAAATCGTCCCTATAATTGTGGAACCATCTTAGGTAGCATTTGACATGTTGGATTTGGAGATTGCTCATTGGTGCGCCGTTGATGCGCTATTGGGACGCTATTGGTGCGCCATTGGTGCGATTTTTGAGTTTTGAGCTGAAATTTTGATTTTTGAATTTTGAGCTGAAATTTTGTACACACACCAATAAAAATCCAATCCAACTACCTGCGAAATTTCAGATTTTTCTGAGACGTGAAAGTTTCACTTTTTTTTTGGAACAGTTAAAATCCCGGGAAAAATGGAAAAGCACCTCAGATGTGCTCGAAATGTCCGGGGAAGGCTTCCAAAAATCCTTATAAACCGTCCCCCTCTTTGTGGAATCTTCTTAGGTAGAATTTGACATGGTGGATTTGGAGATTGCTCTTATGCATTGGTTCACTGGGCCATTGGTGCGCCACTGGTGAGCTATTGGGGCGCCACTGGTGCGATTTTTGAGTTTTGAGCTGAAATTTTGATTTTTGAATATTGAGCTGAAATTATGTACACATGCCAATAAAAATACAATCCAACTACCTGAAAAATTTCAGTTTTTTCATAGATGTGGATGTTTGAACTTTTATTTTTGGAACAATTAAAGTCCCGTAAATCGGGAAAAATGGAAAAGCACCTCAGATGAGCTCAAAATGTCTGGGGAAGGCATCCAAAAATCCTTATAAATCACCCACATATTTGTGGAATCTTCTAAGGTAGCACTTGACATGGTGGATTTTGAGATTGCTCTTTTGCATTGGTTTACTGGGCCGTTGGGGAGCCATTGGTGCACCATTGGTGCGCCATTGGGCGCCATTGGAGCTATTTTTGAGTTTTGTGCTGAAATTTTAATTTTTAAGTTTTGAGCTGAATTTATTTACATGAACCAATAAAAGACCAATGCAACTACCTGAAAAACAAATTCTGATTTTCATTTTCTCAACAATTAAAGTACCATAAATCGGGAAAAATGGAAAAGCACCCCAGATGAGCCCAAAATGTCCGGGGAAGGCATCCAAAAATCCATATAAATCATCCTCATATTTTTGGAATCATATTAGGTAGTATTTTACATGGTGGATATGGAGATTGCTCATTGGTTCGCCATTGGTACGCCATTGGCGCGCTATTGGTGCGCCATTGGTGTGCTATTTGTGCGATTTTTGAGTTTTAAGCTGAAATTTTGATTTTTGAATTTTAAGCTGAAATTTTGCACACACACGAATAAAAATACAATCCAATCACCTGAAAAATTTAAGATTTTTCTGAGATGTGGAATTCTGACTTTTTATTTTTGGAATAATTAAAATCCCGTAAATCGGGAAAAATGGAAAAGCACCTTAGATGAGCTCAAAATGTCCGGAGATGGCATCAAAAAATCCTTATAAATCATCCCCAAATTTTTAAAATCATGTTAGGTAGCATTTGACTGGGTGGATTTGGAGATTGCTCATTGTGGCGCTATTGGCGCGCCTTTGGGGCGCCATTGGTGCGCTATTGGTACGATTTTTGAGTTTTGAGCTGAAATTTTGATTTTTGATTTTTGAGCTCAAATTTTGTACACACACCAATAAAAATCCAATACCTCTACCTGAAAAATTTCAGGTTTTTCTGAGATGTGGAAGTCCAACTTTTTATTTTTGGAACAATTAAAATCCCGTAAATCAGGAAAAATAGAAAAGCACCTTAGATGAGCTCAAAATGTCCGGGGAAGGCTTCCAAAAATCCTTATAAATCATTCCCATATTTGTGGAATCATCTTAGGTAGCGTTTGACGTGGTGGATTTGGAGATTGCTCTTATGCATTGGTTCACTGGGCCATTGGTGCGCTATTGGGGCGCCATTGGTGCGCCGTTGATGTGCTATTGGGGCGCCATTGGTGCGATTTTTGAGTTTTGAGCTGAAATTTTAATTTTTGAATTTTGTGCTGAAATTTTGTACACATACCAATAAAAATCCATTCCCTCTACCAGCAAAATTTCAGAATTTTCTGAGAAGTGGAAGTTCGACTTTTTATTTTTGGAACTGTTAAAATCCCGTAAATCGGGAAAAATGGAAAAGCGCCTCAGATGAGCTCGAAATGTCCGCGGAAGGCTTCCAAAAATCCTTATAAATCATCCCCATATTTGTGGAATCTTCTTAGGTAGCATTTGACTTGATGGATTTGGAGATTGCTCTTATGCATTGGTTCACTGGGCCATTGGGGCGCCACTGGTGCGATTTTTGAGTTCTGAGTTGAAATTTTAATTTTTAAGTTTTGAGCCGAAATTTTATAAACACACTAATAAAAATCCAATCCAACTAACTGCAAAATTTCAGTTTTTTCTGAGATGTGGAAGTTTGACCTTTTAATTTTGGATCAATTAAAATCCCGTAAATCGGGAAAAATGGAAAAGCACCTCAGATGAGCTCAAAATGCCCGTTCATGCCATCCAAAAATCCTTATAAATCATCGCCAAATTTGTGGATTCTTCTAAGGTAGCATTTGACATGGTGGATTTTGAGATTGCTCATATGCATCGGTTCACTAGGCCGTCGGGGCGCCATTGGTGCACCCATGGTGCGCCATTGGGGCGCCATTGGAGCTATTTTTGAGTTTTGAGCTGAAATTTTGATTTTTAAGTTTTGAGGTGAAATTTTTTACACAAACCAGTAAAAACCCAATCCAACTACCTGAAAAATGAAGTCCGATTTTCATTTTCGGAACAATTAAAATTCCGTAAATCGGGAAAAATGGTAAAGCACCCCAGATGAGCCCAAAATGTCCGGGGAAGGCATCCAACAAACGTTATAAATCATCCCCATATTTGTGGAATCGGTAGCATTTTACATGATGGATTTGGAGATTGCTCATTGGTGCGCTGTTGGGGCGCTATTGGTTCGATTTTTGAGTTTTGAGCTGAAATTTTGATTTTTGGGATTTTACCTGATGTTTTGTACACACACCAATAAAAATCCAATCCAACTACCTGCAAAATTTAAAATTTTTCTGAGATGTAGTATTCCTACTTTTTATTTTTGGAACAATTAAAATCCCGTAAATCGGGAAAAATGAAAAAGCACCTCAGATGAGCTCAAAATGTCCAGGGAAGACATCCAAAATTTCTTATAAATCATCCCCATATTTGTGGAATCATCTTAGGTAGTGTTTGACATGGTGGATTTGGAGATTGCTCGTATGCATTGGTTCACTGGGACATTGGTGCGCTACTGGGGCGCCATTGGTGCGGCAATGATGCGCTAATGGGAAGCTATTGCTGCGCCATTGGTGCAATTTTTGAGTTTTGAGCTGAAATTTTTATTTTTGAGTTTTTAGCTGACATTTTGTACCCACACCAATAAAAATCCAATCCAACTAACTGCAAACATTCAGATTTTTCTGAGATGTGGAAGTCGGACTTTTTATTTTTTGGAACAATTAAAATCCCGTAAATCTGGAAAAATAGAAAAGCACCTCAGAAGTGGTCAAAATGTACGGAGAAGGCATCCAAAAATCGTTATAAATCGTCCCCATATTTGTGGAATCCTCTTATGTCGCATTTGACATGGTGGATTTGGAGATTGCTCTTATCCATTGGTTCACTGGGCCATTGGGGGGCCAAAGGGGCGCTATTGGGGCGCCACTAGTGCGATTTTTGAGTTTTGAGCTGAAATTTTGTTTTCTGAGTTTTGAGCTGAAATTTTTTACACAAATGAATAAAAACCCAATCCAACTACCTGCAATATTTCAGAATTTTCTGAGATGTGGAAGTCCGACTTTTCATTTTTGGAACAATTTAAATCCCGTAAGTTGGGAAAAATGGAAAAGCACCCCAGAAGAGCTCAAAATATCCGGGGAAGGCATCCAAAAATCCTTATAAATCATCCCCAATTTTGTGGAATCGGTAGCATTTGACTTGGTGGATCTGGGGAATGCCCATTGGTGAGCTATTGGTACGATTTTTATGTTTTGAGCTGAAATTTTGATTTTGGGGTTTTGAGCTGAAATTTTGTAAACACACCAATAAAAATCCAATCCAACTACCCGTAAAATTTCTAATTTTTCTGAGATGTGGAAGTCCGACTTTTTATTTTTGGAACAATTAAAATCCCATAAATCAGGAAAAATAGAAAATCACCTCAGATGAGCTCAAAATGTCCGGGGAAGGCATCCAAAAATCCATATAAATCATTCCCATATTTGTGGAATCATCTTAGGTAGCGTTTGACCTGGTGGATTTGGAGATTACTCTTATGCATTGGTTCACTGGGCTTTTGGTGCGCTGTTGGGGCGCCTTTGGTGCGCCACTGATGCGCTATTGGGGCGCTATTGCAGCGCCATTGGTGCGATTTTTGAGTTTTGAGCTCAAATTTTGATTTTTGAGTTGTGAGCTGAAATTTTTTACACACACCAATAAAAACCGAATCCAATTACCTGCAAAATTTCAGATTTTTCTGAGAAGTGGAAGTTCGAATTTTTAATTTTGGAACAATTAAAATCCCGTAAATCAGGAAAAATAGAAAAGAACCTTAGATGAGCTCAAATTGTCCGGGAAAGGCATCCAAAAATCCTTATAAATCACCCCCATATTTGTGAAATCGTCTTACGTAGCGTCTGACATGGTGGATTTGGAGATTGCTCTTATGCAATGATTCACTGGGCATTGGTGCGCTATTGGGGGACCATTGGTGCGCCAATGATGCGCTATTGGGGCGCTATTGGTGCGCCATTGATGCGCCATTGGTGCGATTTTTGAGTTTTGTACTGAAATTTTGATTTTTGAGTTTTGAGCTGAAATTCTGTACAAGCACCAATAAAAATCCAAACCAACTACCTTCAAAATTTCAAAATTTTCTGAGAAGTGGAAGTAAGACTTCTATTTTTGGAACAATTAAAATCCCGTAAATCGGGAAAAATAGAAAAGCACCTCAGATGAGCTCAAAATCTCCGGGAAAGGAATCCAAAAGTCCATATAAAACATCCCCATATTTGTCAAATCTTCTTAGGAAGCATTTGACAAGGTGGATTTGGAGATTGCTCTTATGCATTGGTTCACTCGGCCATTGGGGCGCCAATGGTGCGCCACTGGTGCGATTTTTGAGTTTTGTGCTGAAATTTTATTTTTTGAGTTTTGAGCTGAAATTTTTTACACAAACCAATAAAAACCCAATCCAACTACCTGCAAAATGTCAGAATTTTCTGAGAAGTGGAAATCCGACTTTTCATTTTTGGAACAATTAAAATCCCGTAAATCGGGAAAAATGGAAAAGCACCCCAGATGAGCTCAAAATGTCCGGGGAAGGCATCTAAAAATCCTTATAAATCGTCCCCATATTTGGGGATTCTTCTTAGGTAGCATTTAACATGAGGAATTTGGAGATTGCTCATTAGCGCGCCATTGGGGCGCCATTGGGGCGATTTTTAAGTTTCCAGCTGAAATTTTGATTTTTGGGTTTTGAGCTGAAATTTTGGACACACACCAATAAAAATCCAATCCAATTACCTGAAAAATTTCTGTTTTTTCTAAGGTGTGGAAGTCCGACTTTTTATTATTGGAAGAATTAAAATCCCATAAATCGGGAAAAATGGAAAATCACCTCAGATGAGCTCAAAATATCCGGGGAAGGCACCCAAAAATCCCTATAAATCATCCCCATATTTGTGGAATCGTCTTAGGTAGCATTTTACATGGTGGATTTGGAGATTGCTCTTACGCATTGGTTCACTAGGCCATCGGTGCACTATTGAGGTGCCATTGGTGCGCCATTGGGCCGCTATTGGTGCGCCATTGGTGAGCTATTGGTCCGATTTTGAGTTTTGAGCTGAAATTTTGATTTTCGAGTTTTGAGCAGAAATTTTCTACACACACCAATAAATATTCAATCCAACTACCTACAAAATTTCAGATTTTTCTGAGATGTGGAAGTCCGACTTTTTATTATTGGAACAACTAAAACCCCGTAAATCGGGAAAAATGGAAAAGCACCTCAGATGACCTCAAAATGTCCGAAAAAAGCATCCAAAAATCCATATAAATCATCCCCATAAATCATCACCATGTCAAATCATCATTTGACATGGTGGATTTGTAGTTTGCTCTTATGCATTGCTTCACTGGGCCATTGGTGGGCTATTGGGGCGCCATTGGTGTGATTTTTTAGTTTTGTGCTGAAATTTTGTACACACATGAATAAAAATCCAATCCAACTACTGGTAAAATTTCAGATTTTTCTGAGATGTGGAAGTCCGACTTTTTATTTTTGGAACAATTAAAATCCCGTAAATCGGGAAAAATGTAAAACCACCTCAGATGAGCTCAAAATATCCGGGGAAGGCATCCAAAAATCCTTATAAATCGTCCCCATGTTTGGGGATTCATCTTAGGTAGCATTTAACATGGTGGATTTGGAGATTGATCCTACGTATTGGTTCACTGGGCCATTGGTGCGCTATTGGGGCACCATTGGTGCGATTTTTGAGTTTTGAGCTGAAATTTTGGTTTTTGAGTTTTGAGCTGAAAATTTGTACACACACGAATAAAAATCTTATACAAATACCTGCAGAATTTCACATTTTTCTGAGAAGTGGAAGTCCGACTTTTTATTTTTGGAACCATTAAAATCCTATAAATCGGGAAAAACGGAAAAGCACCTCAGATGAGCTCAAAATGCCTGGGGAAGGCATCCAAAATTCCTTATAAATCATCCCCATATTTTTGGAATCATCTTAGATAGCATTTTACATGGTGGATTTTGAGATTGCTCTTATGCATTGGTTCACTGGGCCAGTGGTGCGCTATTGTGGCGCCATTGGTGCGCTATTAGTTCGATTTTTCAGTTTGGAGCTGAAATTTTGTAGACACACCAATAAAAATACAATCCAACTACCTGAAATGTGGAAGTCCGACTTTTAATTTTTCTGAGATGTGGAAGTCCGACTTTTAATTTTTGGAACAATTAAAATCCCGTAAATCGGAAAAAATGGAAAAGCACCTTAGATGAGCTCAAAATGTCCAGGGAAGGAATCAAAAAATCCTTATAAATCATTTCCATATTTGTGGATTCATCTTAGGTAGCATTTGACATGGTGGATTTGGAGATTGCTCATAAGCATTGGTTCACTAGGCCATTGGTGCGCTATTGGGGCGCCATTGGTGCGATTTTTGAGTTTTGAGCCGAAATTTTGTGCACACACGAATAAAAATCCATTCCAACTACCTGCAATGTTTCAGATTTTTCTGAGATGTGGAAGTCCGACTTTTTATTTTTGCAACAATTAAATTCCCGTAAATCGGGAAAAATTGAAAAGCACCTCAGATGAGCTCAAAATGTCCGGGGAAGACATCCAAAAATGCTTATAAATCATCCCCATACTTTTGGAATCATTTTTGGTAGCATTTGACATTTTGGATTTGGAGATTGCTCTTATGCATTGGTTCGCTGGGCCATTGTTGCGCTATTGGGGCGCCATTGGTGCGCTATTGGTGCGCCACTGGCTCGATTTTTGAGTTTTGAGCAGAGATTTTGTACACACACCAATAAAAATCCAATCCAACTACCTGAAAAATTTCAGATTTTTTTGAGAAGTGAAAATTCAATTTTTATATTTGGAACAATTAAAATCCCGTAAATCGGGAAAATTGGAAAAGCACCTCAGGTGAGCTCAAAATGTCCGGGGAAGGCATCCGAAAATCCTTATAAATCATCCCCATATTTGTGGAGTCGTCTTAGGTAGCATTTGACATGATGGATTTAGAGATTTCTCTTAGGTGTTGGTTCACTGGGCCAATGGTTCGCTATTGGGGCGCCATTAGTGCGCTACTGGTACGCTATTGGTGCGCCATTGGTACGATTTTTGAGTTTTGAGCTGAAATTTTGATTTTTGAGTTTTGTGGTTAAATTTTGTACACACACAAACAAAAATCCAATACCACTACCTGCAAAAGTTCAGATTTTTCTGTGATGTGGAATTCTGACATTTTATTTTTGGAACAATTAAAATCCCGTAAATCGGGAAAAATTGAAAAGCAGCTCAAATCAGCTCAAAATGTCCGGGGAAGGCTTCCAAAAATCCTTATAAGTCGTCCCCATATTTTTTGAATCATCTTAGGTAGCATTTGACATGGTGGATTTGGAGATTTCTCTTATGCATTGGTTCACTGGGCCATTGTTGCGCTATTGGTGCGCCATTGGTGCGTTATTGGGGCGCCATTCGTTTGATTTTTGAGTTTTGTGCTGTAATTTTGTACACACACCAATAAAAATGCAATTCAACTACCTGCAAGATTTCAGATTTTTCTGAGATGCGGAAGTCCAACTTTTAATTTTTGGAACAATTGAAATCCCATAAAACGAGAAAAATAGAAAAGCACCTCAGAAGAGCTCAAAATGTCCGGGGAAGGCATCAAAAAATCCTTATAAACCATCGCCATATTTGTGGATTCATCTTAGGTAGCATTTCACATGGTGGATTTGGAGATTGCTCATATGCATTGGTTCACTAGGCCATTGGGGCGCTATTGCTGCGCCATTGGTGCGCCATTGATGCGATTTTTGAGTTTTGAGCTGAAATTTTATACACACACGACTAAATATCCAATCCAACTACCTGCACAGTTTCAGATTTTTCTGAGATGTGGATGTCCGACTTTGTTTTTTTTTTGCAACAATTAAATTCCTGTAAATCTGGAAAAATGGAAAAGCACCTCAGATGAGCTCAAAATGTCCGGGAAAGGCATCCAAAAATTCTTATAAATCATCCCCATATTTTTGGAATCATTTTAGGTAGCATTTTACATTTTGGATTTGGAAATTGCTCTTATGCATTGGTTCGCTGGGCCATTGTTGCGCTACTGGGGCGCCATTGGTGTGCCGTTGGTGCGCCAATGGCTCGATTTTTGCGTTTTGAGCTGAAATTTTTTACACACAGCAATAAAAATCCAATCCAACTACCTGCAAAATATCAGATTTTTCTGAGATGTGAAAATCTGACTTTTTATTTTTGGAACAATTAAAATCCCGTAATTCGGGAAAAATGGAAAAGCACCTCGATGAGCTCAAAATGTTCGGGGAAGGCATCCGAAAATCCTTATAAATCATCCCCATATTTGTGGAATCATCTTAGGTAGCATTTTACATGATGGATTTAGAGATTTCTCTTATGCATTGGTTCACTGGGCCATTGGTTCGCTATTGGGGCGCCATTAGTGCGCTATTGGTACGCTATCGGGGCGCCATTGGTGCGATTTTTGAGTTTTGAGCTGAAATTTTGATTTTTGAGTTTTTAGTTGAAACTTTGTACGCACATGAATAAAAATCCAATCCCACTACCTGCAAAAGTTCAGGTTTTTCTGTGACGTGGAAGTCCGATATTTTATTTTTGGAACAATTAAAATGCCATAAATCGGGGAAAAATGGAAAAGCAGCTCAGACGAGCTCAAAATGTCCGAGGATGGCTTCCAAAATTCCTTATAAATCATCCCCATATTTGTGGAATCAGCTTAGGTAGCATTTGACATGGTGGATTTGGAGATTGCTCTTAAGCATTGGTTCACTGGGCCATTGGTGCGCTATTGGGGCGCCAATGGTGCGCTATTGGGCAGGTTAATCAGCGGGATTCTTCGGAGATTAGGGGTGATCCTTTTAAGTTAATGCCCATTATTGCTAGGTCTACTGATATGGGAAGGTCAACTAGTGGGGATGTTGGTTTGGCAAAAAACAAGGCCGTTTCTAGGTTCAGCTATCCGCCATTTATGGCGAGGGGTTTTAATGGTGCAGATTTTTTTAATCAGCCACGTCATGAGGCCAACAATAATGCATGCCCAACACCTTTATTCAACACATTTTCCCCATTAGTGGATCAGGAAGACTCGGACCCCCTATTTCCACCAGGCTTCTCACCGAAGCCCACAACCGCGGCCCAAGACCTTGCCATAAACACAGTTTCAGAGACGCCCTCGTCTGGTTCCTATTATCACTCTGACTCTGAAATTTGCAGGTCTGACGATTCTCGATTCAATCAGTTTCTTGAAAGCAGGCTCGCTAGGGCCACTAGCAGGGCTCGTGTATGTACAAGGAAGAGGGCAAGGAAGGTAACGGCCCCAGGTAGAGCTCCCTCCGTCGGTGTATCTCCTGGTGTATACTTAACAGATGGGACCGCGAGTTTGCGGCAAGGCCATTCGAGGGCGAAGCAGTTATTAGGCAGTCATTCCCACAATCCAGAACAGGGCAGCTTCTCTCCTCGTCAGGAAGCTCGGTTAACTATTGCAGTTGGGGATGAGCTCGGTTGGGATAGAGGGGAGCACTTAGAGCAGACAACACAAATGGCTTTAGAATTGGTTGAGAAAGAACAGGCAGAATGGACTCAGTCACACGTTGATGTTTAGTCTCATTTCGTGGCATTCAAGAGGGGCTCTAGCCTCTTCTAAGCACCGTCATCTTCGGTCCTTGATATTTCAACATAGAGCACAATTTATTTTCCTTTGTGAAATGCGTCGCAGGTGTTGTTTGAGCATTGGTGTCGCAGGGTATGGTCTCCACCTAACTTGGAATTTATCTCAGTGGCCGCCGTAGGACTTGCCGGTGGATTGTTGTTAATGTGGGATGGTCATGAGTTCACAAGTTCCAGGGTGGTGCAACGAGAGCGATGGATTTTAGTGGAAGGAAAGTTCAAACAGTGCAGTGATGTGGTGGTCCTTTGTTTTGTTTACGCACCTACTGATTTACAATTGAGGATTGACATGTGGGCTGATTTGGTGCAGTTGAAGTCTTTTTATCCAGCTCCATGGCTAGTAGTGGGGGATTTTAATGAGACTCTGCGTGCGGAGGAACGGAAGAGTGGTAGATTTTGTGCCCGAGGGCGAGGGCACTTAGTAATTTTATGGGGTCCTTGAATCTCCTGGAGTTCCCTTTGGAAGGAAGGTTGTTCACGTGGACTAATACTAAGTCATCCAGCAGGATTGATCGTGCGATGGCGGAACCGGAATGGAGTATTATTTTCCCGTCTTTGACTTTACAATCGGCGAGTCGCAGCTCCTCGGACCATTGGCCGATTATTTTAGAACAGGAGAGGGTGGATTGGGGTTTCAAACCTTTCCGATTTCTTTCTTGTTGGTGGGATTTTCCGGAGTTTGATGCTATTATTCATGATATGTGGAGAAGGATTGAAGGGGTTGTGCCAGGAAAATTTTGCTTCTTGAAAAAGCTAAGCCGTTTACGGGTGGAGCTTGCACGGTGGAACAAACAATCCTTTGGAAATATGGATAATCAGGTTCTTGAGTTGCAGAAAGCAGTGGATGAGTTGGAGCTCCGCTTTGAACAGACCTCCTTGCCGGACACAAAACAGCAACACCTTGCTGAATTTCGTTCCAATCTCATCCGAAAGGAGCGTCATAGGGAGAGTATTTGGAGGCAAAAATCCAGGATCACTTGGGGTAAGCTGGGGGATCGTAAAACCAAATTTTTTCATACTGTGGCTTGTAATAGGGGAAGAAAGAAAGGCATTCATTATATTATGTCTGGGGTAAATGAGATTACAAGTCCACAGGGCATCAAAGGTGCAACCGTGTCTTTTTTTCTCCAATTTGTATAGTGACCATACAGGCTTTCGGCTAGGGCTTGGGAGCTTGCCTTTTCGTTCAATTGATGTTAATATGGCTGCCTTTTTGGAGAGGCCAGTGACCTTGGAGGAGATCAAGTCGGCAGTTTTGGCTTGTGATAGCGCCAAGGCACCTGGTCCTGACGGGTTCAATTTCTCATTTTACAAACGATGTAGGGACATTCTCCAGTCTGACCTCTTTGATTTGGTGTGTGGCTTCTTTGATACTGGATGTTTACGAAGGGAGCCAACTGTGGTTACATTACTCTATTACCAAAGAAGGGGGAGGCTGTTGGTTTTGATGATTATCGTCCCATCACCTTGATTCATGGTGTTTACAAAATTGTTTCCAAGATCCTTGCTGAAAGGATTAAGCCGGTTATGGACTCACTGGTTAGCAGGACGCAATCAGCATTTATCGCTGGGAGGAACATCCTGGACTGTCATTTGGTTGCATCTGAGGTTATTCACTCTCTAAAAGCTTCAAAGTTGTCAGCTGCAGTTTGGAAGCTTGATTTCAGAAAGGCGTATGATTCCATCTCTTGGCAGTTTCTCTTGCAAGTGATGCATAGGATGGGGTTTGGTGATAAGTGGTTGTCTTGGATTCGGGAGTGTTTGCATTCTTTGTCCTTATCTGTGCTTATCAATGGGTCTCCTAGTCTGGAGTTTGGGGTACAAAAAGGGCTAAAGCAAGGTGATCCGCTCTCTCCTTTTCTTTTCTTTTTTTTTTACTGGCTGCCGAGGGCCTCAATGCATTGGTGAGTAGAGCTTGTCAGCGCGACTTGATTGAACCCATAGTGTTGCATGGTATTCCTATCTCTCATCTGCAGTTTGCTGATGATACCTTATTATTTTCCAAGCCAGACCAACTCCCTATTCTCAAACGAGTTCTTCGGTGCTTTGAGATGCTATCCGGCTTGAGCATCAATTTTCATAAGAGTGGATTAGCTGGGGTTTGTATGGTTAGGAGGGAGGTTGTTTCGTGGGCTGGGAGGCTCTTCTGTAAGGCAGAAACTTTGCCTTTTGTGTATCTGGGGTTACCTTTGGGTGCTTGCATGCGGCGGGCCAAGTATTGGGAGCCGGTAATTCAAAAATTTCGTTGCAAGTTGCGTTCCTGGAAGGGCCGATTCTTGTCCTTTGCTGGCAGGTTGGTCCTTGTTAAGACAGTTTTATCCTCTTTACCGCTCTATTTTCTATCGATGTTTAAGTTACCGGTGGCTGTCCGAAGGAAGTTGGTTCGGATTCAGCGAGAGTTTTTATGGGGAGGCACTGTCCAATGTAGGAAGATCAGCCTTGTTGCATGGGATAAGGTGACTACCCCTAAGCATCGTGGGGGTTTAGGGGTTGAGAATTTGGTGCTTAAAAATAAGTGTCTGCTGTTCAAATGGTTCTGGCGGTATCATGTGGAGGAAGGGCATTTGTGGCAGCAACTCATTCATGCGAAGTGTGGCTTACAAACGCATGCTATGCCACCCTTGTTCAATTTATCTAAGGCATCTCCCATATGGCGTCACATTGTTTGGTCCGGTGGAACCACGGGTCAGGGAAATGATTCATTGCAGTCTGGGATGACATTGTAGATGGGATGGGGTGATCGTGTTATTTTTTGGACTGATTCTTGGTCATTGCTCTGCTGTTTGGAGGCTTGTTTCCCTCGGCTTTTCTGGGTTTCCACCTTCCCGCATGCCTCGGTGATGGAAGTTAAGCTTGCTGGTTATTTGCATCCGTTCGGCATCGGTGGGCTGGGTTCGGTCATTATATGGGTGGGAGGAGGAGATTTGTAGTCAGATTTAGGAGGAGTTAGAGGCCGTGGTTTTTACTCTGGATCGCGCAGACAATTGGCGATGGGAGCAGACTAGTCATGGGCAGTTTTCAGTGAGGTCCGGATATCTTTTGTTGTCCTCCACTGTACAGGTCCTTCCTGGGCCCTTACCTTGGTTGTGTTTGGTCCCTGTTAAGGTTGAATGTTTCCTATGGTTGCTGCTGAATGGGGGTGTTGCAACACGGGATTCTTTTTCTTGGCGGGGTGTTATTCCGGCGCCGGAGTCGCTTTGTTCTTTTTGCGGGGCACAAGCAGAAGATGTTGCTCATTTTTTCCTTCTTTATCCTTGTGTTGTGCCACTGTGGCAACGGTTATGTCGATGGTGGGGAGTTTGTTGGGTGTCCCCTGGTGGTTTGGAGTGTTGGCTTCCTCATTGCTTGGGGCTAGCTGGCATCCGACATGCGGAGCAAGCTCGGATGACTTTGGGGCTTGCCATGTTGTGGTCCATCTGGCTTGCACGAAATGCTTTGGTGTTCAATCACAAGTCTCTCCAGGTGGATATGCTCTTTGACGTTGTTCTTGTTCGGGCCTTAGGGTGGTTCAAGGTTTTACACCCGCGGTTCCCGTACAGTGTGGGAATGGTGTTTTCTTCCTCTGAACCTTTCAGGGGCTGCTGTTCTGGTAAAACTGTAACAATAGCATATTCAGGGTAGTGGGTGTTGCTACTTGTGGGTGTTGTTATTCAACGGGAACCTTCAGGGCATTTCCCTGGGTCCGTATTCTTTGTAAATTTCATTAGAAATAATAAATATATTCGATTAGCATAAAAAAAAAACTACCTGAAAAATTTTAGATTTTTCTGAGTTGTGGAAGTCCGACGTTTTATTTTTGGAACAATTAAATTCCTGTAAATCGGGAAAAATGGAAAAGCACCTCAGATGAGCTCAAAATGTCCGGGAAAGGCATCCAAAAATCCTTATAAATCATCCCCATATTTGTGGAATCATCTTAGGTAGCATTTGACATGGTGGATTTGGAGATTGCTCTTAAGCATTGGTTCACTGGGCCAATGGTGCGCTATTGGGGCGCCATTTTGGCACTATTGGGGCGCCATTGGTGCGCTATTGGGGCGCCATTGGGGCGCCACTGGTGCACTATTGGTGCGATTTTTGAGTTTTGAGCTAAAATTTTGTACACACATGTATAAAAATCCAATGCAACTACCTGCAAATTTTTAGATTTTTCTGAGTTGTGGAAGTCCGACTTTTTATTTTTGGAACAATTAAAATCCCGTAAATCGGGAGAAATGGAATTGCACCTTAGACGAGCTCAAAATGTCCGGGGAAGGCATCAAAAAATCCTTATAAATCATCCGCATATTTTTGGAATCACCTTACGTAGCATTTGACATGATGGATTTGGAGATTTCTCCTATGCATTGGTTCACTGGGCCATTGTTGCGCTATAGGGGCGCCGTTGGTGCGTTATTGATGCGCCATTAGTTCGATTTTTGAGTTTTGAGATGAAATTTTGTACACACACCAATAAAAATCCAATTCAGCTACCTGAAAAATTTCAGACTTTTCTGAGAAGTGGAAGTCCGACTTTTAATTTTTGGAGCAATTAAAATCCTGTAAATCGGGAAAAATGGAAAAGCATCTCAGATGAGCTCAAAATGTCAGGGAAGGCATCCAAAAATCCTTATAACTCTTCCCCATATTTGTGGAATCATCTTAGGTAGCATTTGACATGGCGGATTTGGAGATTGCTCTTATGCATTGGTTCACTGGGCCTTTGGTGCGCTATTGGGGCGCTATTGGTGCGCTATTGGGGCGCCATTGGTGCGATTTTTGAGTTTTGGGCTGAAATTTTGATTTTTGCGTTTTTTGCTGAAATTTTGTACACACTGAATAAAAATCCATTCCAACTACCTGCAAAATTTTAGATTTTTCTGAGATGTGGAATTCCGACTTTTTTATTTTTGAACAATTAAAATCCCGTAAATCGTGAAAAATGAAAAAGCACCTCAGATGAGCTCAAAAAGTCCGGGGAAGGCATCCCAAAATCATTATAAATCATCCCTATATTTTTGGAATCATCTTTTTTAGGATTTGACATGGTGGATTTGGAAATTGCTCTTATGCATTGGTTCATTGGGCCATTGGGGCGCCAATTGGGAGCTACTGGTGCGCCATTGGTGCGATTTATGAGTTTTGAGCTGAAATTTTGTACACACACCAATAAAAATCCAATCCATCTACCTGAAAAATTTCAATTTTTTTTGAGATATAGAAGCCCGACTTTTTGTTTCTGGAACAAATAAAATCCTGTAAAATCGGGAAAAATGGAAAAGCACCTCAAACGAGGTCAAAATATCCGGGGAAGGCATCCAAAAATCCATATAAATCGTCCCCATATTTTTGGATTCATCTTAGGTAGCATTTGACTTGGTGGAATTGGAGATTGCTTTTATTCATTGGTTCACTGGGCCATTGTTGCGCTATTGGGGCGCCATTGGTGCGATTTTTGAGTTTTGAGCTGAAAATTTGTACGCACGAATAAAAATCCAATTCAACTACCTGCAAAATTTCAGATTTTTCTGAGATGTGGAAGTCCGATTTTTTGTTTTTGCAACAATTAAATTCCCGTAAATCGGGAAAAATAGAAAAACACCTCAGATTAGCTCAAAATGTCCGGGGAAGGCATCCAAAAATCCTTATAAATCATCCCCACATTCGTGGAATCATTTTAGGTTGCATTTGACAATTTGGATTTGGAGATTGCTCTTATGCAATGGTTCGCTGGGCCATTGTTGCGCGATTGGGGCGCCATTATTGCGCTAATGGGGCGCCTTTTGTGCGCTATTGTTCCGCCATTGGTTCAAATTTTGAGTTCTGAGCTGAAATTTTGTACACACACGAATAAAAATCCAATCCAACTACCTGCAAAATTTCAGATATTTTTGAGACATCGAAGTCCGACTTTTTATTTTTGGAACAATTAAAATCCTGCAAATCGGGAAAAACGGAAAAGCACCTCAGATGAGCTCAAAATGTCCAGGGAAGGCATCCAAAATCCCATATAAAACATCCCCATTTTTGTGGAATCAACTTAGGTAGTATTTAACATGGTGAATTTTGAGATTGCTCTTATGCATTGGTTCAGTGGGCCATTGGGGCGCCACTGGTGCGCTATTAGTTCGCTTTTTTTGAGTTTTGAACTGAAATTTTGTAGACACGCAAATAAAAATCTAATCCAACTACCTGAAAAATTTTAGATTTTTCTGAATTGTGGAAGGCCGACGTTTTATTTTTGGAACAAATAAATTCCCGTAAATCGGGAAAAATGGAAAAGCACCTCAGATGAGCTCAAAATGTCCGGGAAAGGCATCCAAAAATCCTTATAAATCATTCCCAAATTTGTGGAATCATCTTAGGTAGCATTTGACATGGTGGATTTGGAGATTGCTCTTAAGCATTGGTTCACTGGGCCAATGGTGCGCTATTGGGGCGCAATTGGGGCGCCATTGGTGCGCTATTGGTGTGATTTTTGAGTTTTGAGCTGAAATTTTGACTTTTTAGTTTTGAGCTAAAATTTTGTACTCACATGTATAAAAAATCCAATCCAACTACATGCAAAAGTTTAGATTTTTCTGAGTAGTGCAAGTCGACTTTTAATTTTTGGAACAATTAAAATCCCGTAAATCGGGAGAAATGGAATTGCACCTCAGACGAGCTCAAAATGTCCGGGGAAGGCATCCAAAAATCCTTATAAATCGTCCCCATATTTTTTGAATCATCTTACGTAGCATTTGACATGATGGATTTGGAGATTTCTCCTATGCATTGGTTCACTGGGCCGTTGTTGCGCTACTGGGGCGCCGTTGGTGCGTTATTGATGCGCCATTAGTTCGATTTTTGAGTTTTGAGCTGAAATTTTGTACACACACCAATAAAATTCCAATTCAACTACTTGAAAAATTTCAGATTTTTCTGAGTTGTGGAAGTCCGACTTTTAATTTTTGGAACAATTAAAGCCCCGTAAATCGGGAAAAATGGAAAAGCACTCAAATGAGCTCAAAATGTCCGGGGAAGGCATCCAAAAATCCTTATAACTCTTCCCCATATTTGTGCAATCATCTTAGGTAGCATTTGACATGGCGGATTTGGAGATTGCTCTTATGCATTGGTTCACTGGGCCATTGGTGCGCTATTGGGGCGCTATTGGTGCGCTATTGGGGCGCCATTGGTGCGATTTTTGAGTTATGGGCTGAAATTTTGATTTTTGAGTTTTGAGCTGATATTTTGTACACACATGAATAAAAATCCATTCCAAATACCTGCAAAATTTTAGATTTTTCTGAGACGTGGAAGTCCGACTTTTTATTTTTGAACAATTAAAATCCCGTAAATCGAGAAAAATGAAAAAGGACCTCAGATGAGCTCAAAAAGTCCGGGGAAGGCATCTAAAAATCATTATAAATCATTCCCATATTTTTGAAACTTTCTTTGGTAGGATTCGACATGGGGGATTTGGAAATTGCTCCTATGCGTTGGTTAACTGGGCCATTGGGGCGCCGTTGGTGCGCCATTGGGGAGCTACTGGTGCGCCATTGGTGCAATTTTTGAATTTTGAGCTCAAATTTTGTACACACACCAATAAAAATCCAATCCAACTACTTGAAAAATTTCAGAATTTTCTGAGACATAGAAGTCCGACTTATTGATTCTGGAACAAATAAAATCCCGTAAAATCTGGAAAAATGGAAAAGCACCTCAGACGAGGTCAAAATATCCGGGGAAGGCATCCAAAAATCCTTATAAATCCTCCCCATATTTGTGGAATCATCTTAGGTAGCATTTGACATGGTGGATTTGGAGATTGCTTTTATGCATTGGTTCACTGGGCAATTGTTGCGCTATTGGTGGGCCATTGGTGCGATTTTTTAGTTTTGAGCTGAAAATTTGTACACACATGAATAAAAATTCAATTCAACTACCTGCAAAATTCCAGATTTTTCTGAGATGTGAAAATCCGATTTTTTATTTTTGGAAAAATTACATTCTCGTAAATCGGGAAAAATGGAAAAACACCTCAGATGAGGTCAAAATATCCGGGGAAGGCATCCAAAAATCCTTATAAATCATCCCCACATTTCTGGAATCGTCTTAGGTAGCATTTCACATGGTGAATTTGGAGATTTCTCTTATGCATTGGTTCATTGGGGCATTGGTTCGCTATTGGTACGCTATTGGTGCGCCGTTGGTGCGATTTTTGAGTTTTGAGCTGAAATTTTGATTTTTGAGTTTTGAGCTGAAATTTTTTACACACATGAATAAAAATCCAATTCAACTACCTGCAAAATTTCAGATTTTCTCTGAGATGTGGAAGTCCAACTTTTTATTTTTAGAACAATTAAAATCCCGTAAATTGGGAAAAATGGAAAAGCAGCTCAGATGAGCTCAAAATGTCCGGGGATGACATCCAAAAATCCTTATAAATCATCCCCATATTTGTGGAATCAGCATAGGTAGCATTTGACATGGTGGATTTGGAGATTGTTCTTATGCATTGGCTCACTGGGCCATTGGTGAGCTATTGGGGCGCCATTTGTGCGCTATTGGGGCGCCATTGGTGCGATTTTTGAGTTTTGAGCTGAAATTTTTATTTTTAAGTTTTGAGCTGAAATTTTCTATGCACATGTATAAAAATTTAATCCAACTAGCTGCAAAATTTAAGATTTTTCTGAGATGTAGAAGTCCGATTTTTTTTTTTGGAACAATTAAAATCCCGTAAATCGGGAAAACTGGAATTGCACCTCAGATGGGCTCAAAATGTCCGGGGAAGGCATCCAAAAAACCTTATAAATCGTCCCCATATTTTTGAAATCATCTTAGGTAGCATTTGACATGGTGGATTTGGAGATTTCTCTTATGCATTGGTTCACTGGGCCATTGTTGCGCTATTGGTGCGCCATTGGTTTGTTGTTGATGCGCCACTTGTTCGATTTTTGAATTTTGAGCTGAAATTTTGTACACACATCAATAAAAATCCAATTCAACTACCTGAAAAATTTCAGAATTTTCTGAGACGTGGAAGTCTGACTTTTATATTTTTGGAACAATTAAAACCCCGTAAATCGAGAAAAATGGAAAAGCACCTCAGATGAGCTCAAAATGTCCGGGGAAGGCAACAAAAAATCCTTATAAATCATCGCCATATTTGTGGATTCATCTTAGGTAGCATTTGACGTGGTGGATTTGGAGATTGCTCATATGCATTGGTTCACTGGGCCATTGGTGCGCTATTGGGGCGTCATTGGGGCGCTATCGGGGCGCTATTGGGGCGCCATTGGTGCGATTTTTGAGTTTTGAGCTAAACTTTTGGACACACGCGAATAAAAATCCAACCCAACTACTTGCAAAGTTTCAGATTTTTCTGAGACGTGGAAGTCCGACTTTTTTTTTGCAACAATTAAATTCCCGTAAATCGGGAAAAATTGAAAAGCACCTCAGATGAGCTCAAAATGTCCGGGGAAGGCTTCCAAAAATCCTTATAAATCAACCCCATTTTTGTGGAATCATCTTAGGTAGCATTTGAAATTTTGGATTTGGAGATTGCTCTTATGCATTGGTTCGCTGGGCCATTGTTGCACTATTGGGACGCCATTGGTGGCCCATTGGTGCGCTATTGGTGCGCCACTGGTTCAATTTTTGAGTTTTGTGCTGAAATTTTGTACACACACCAATAAAACTCCAATCCAACTACCTGCAAAATTTTAGATTTTTCTGAGATGTAAAAGTCCGACTTTTTATTTTTTGAACAATTAAAATCCCGTAAATCGGGATAAATGGAAAAGCACCTCAGATGAGCTCAAAATGTCCGAAGAAGGCATCCAAAAATTCTTATAAATAATCCCCATATTTGTGAAATCATCTTAGGTAGGATTTGAAATGGTGGATTTGGAGATTGCTCTTTGCATTGGTTCACTGGACCATTGGGGCGCCATTGGTCATTGGTGCGCAACTGGTGCGCCTTTGGTGCGATTTTTGAGTTTTGAGCTGAAATTTTGTACACACACCAATAAAAATCCAATCAAAGTACCTGCAAAATTTTAGAATTTTTAGAGATGTGGAAGCCCAACTTTTTATTTTTGGAACAACTAAAATCCCATAAATCGGGAAAAATGGAAATGCACCTCAGACGAGCTCAAAATGTCTGGGGAAGGCATCCAAAAATCCTTGTAAATAATCCCCATATTTGTGTAATCATCTCAGGTAGCATTTGACATGGTGGATTTGGATAATGCTCTTATGCATTGGTTCACGGGCCCATTGGTGCGCTAGTGGTGCGCCATTGGTTCGATTTTTGAGTTTTGAGCTGAAATTTTGTACACACACCAGTAAAACTCCAATCCAACTACCTGAAAAAATTCAAATTTTTCTGAGATGTGAAAGTCCGACTTTTTATTTTTAGAACAATTAAAATCCTGTAAATCGGGAAAAGTGGAAAAGCACCTCAGATGAGCTCAAAATGTCCGGCGAAGGCATCCAAAAATCCTAATAAATCGTTTCCTATATTTGTGGAATCTTTTTAGGTAGCATTTGACATGGTGGATTTGGAGACTGCTCTTATGCATTGGTTCACTGGGCCATTGGTGCAATTTTTGTGTTTTGAATTCAAATTTTGTACACACATGAATAAAAATCCAATCCAACTACATGCAAAATTTTAGATTTTTCTGAGATGTGAAAGTGCGTCTTTTTATTTTTGGAACAATTAAAATACCATAAATCGGGAAAAACAGAAAAGCGCCTCAGATGAGCTCACAATGTCCGGGGAGGGCATCCAAAAATCATTATAAATCATCCCCATACTTGTGGAATCATCTTAAGGAGCATTTGACTTGGTGGAATTGGAGATTGCTCTTATGCATTGGTGCGCTATTGGAGCGCTATTGGTGCGCGCTATTGGGGCGCTATTGGTGCGCTATTGGGGCGCCATTGGTGCGATTTTTAAGTTTCGAGCTGAAATTTTGATTTTTGAGTTTGGAGCCGAAATTTTGTACACACACGAATAAAAATCCAATCCAACTACCTGCAAAATTTCAGATTTGTTTGAGAAGCGGAAGTCCGACTTTTTATTTTTGGAACAATTAAAATCCCATAAATTTAGAAAAAAGGAATTGCACCTTAGATGAGCTCAAAATGTCCGGGAAGGCATCCAAAAAACCTTATAAATCTTCCCCATATTTTTGGAATCATCTTAGGTAGCATTTGATATGTTGGATTTGGAGATTGCTCTTATGCATTGGTCACTGGGCCATTATTGCGCTATCGGGGCGCCATTGGTGCGCTATTGGTGCGCCATTAGTTCGATTTTTGAGTTTTGAGCTGAAATTTTGTACACATACCAATAAAAATCCAATTCAACTGCCTGAAAAATTTCAGATTTTTCTGAGAAGTGGAAGTCTGACTTTTTATGTTTGGAACAATTAAAATCCCATAAATCGGGAAAAATGGAAAAGCACCTCAGACGAGCTCAAAATGTCCGGGGAAGGCATCCAAAAATCCTTATAAATCATCCCCATATTTGTGGAATCTTCTTAGGTAGCATTTGACAAGGTGGATTTGGAGATTGCTCATATGCATTGGTTCACCGGGCCATTGTTGCGCGATTGGGGCGCCAATGGTGCGCTATTGGGGCGCCATTGGTTCGATTTTTGAGTTCTGAGCTGAATTTTTGTACACACACCAATAAAAATCCAATCCAACTACTTGAAAAATTTCAGATTTTTCTGAGATGTGAAAGTCCGGCTCTTTATTTTTGGAACAATTAATATCCCGTAAATCGGGAAAAATGGAATAGCACCTCAGAAGAGCTCAAAATGTCCGGGGAAGGCATCCAAAAATTCCTTATAAATCATCCCATATTTGTGGAATCATTTTAGGTAGCATTTGACATGGTGGATTTGGAGATTGCTCTTATGCATCGGTTCACTGGGCCATTAGTGTGCTATTGGGACGCCATTGGTGCGATTTTTGAGTTTTGATCTGAAATTGTGATTTTTTAGTTTTGAGCTAAAATTTTGTACCCACACGAATAAAAACCCAATCCAAATACCTGCAAAATTACAGATTTTTCTGAGAATTGGAAGTCTGATTTTTTTTTTGGAACAATTAAAATCCCGTAAATCTGGAAAAATAGAAAAGCACCTCAGATGTGCTCAAAATGTTAGGGGAAGGCTTCCAAAAATCCTTATAAATCATCCCCATATTTGTGAAATCGTCTTAGGTAGGATTTGACATGCTGGATTTGGAGACAGCTCTGATGCATTGGTTCACTGGGCCACTGGTGCGCCATTGGGGCGCCATTGGTGCGCCATTGGGGCACCATTGGTGCCTGGTGCAATTTTCGAGTTTAGAGCTGAAATTTTGTACACACACCAATAAAAATTCAATCAAACTACCTGCAAAATTTATAATTTTTCTGAGAAGTGGAAGTCCGATTTTTATTTTTGGAACACTTAAAATCCCGTAAATCGGGAAAAAAGGAAAAGCACTCAGACGAGCTCAAAATGTCCGGGGAAGGCATCCAAAAATCCTTGTAAATCATCCCCATATTTGTGGAATCGTCTTAGGTAGCATTTGACATGGTGGATTTGGAGATTGCTCTTATGCATTGGTTCACCAGGCTATTGTTGCACTATTGGGGCGCCACTGGGGGCCCATTGGTGCGCTATTGGTGCGCCATTGGTTCGATTTTTGAGTTTTCAGCTGAAATTTCGTAGACACACCAATAAAAATCCAATCCAACTACCTGAAAAATTTCAAATTTTTCTGAGAAGTGAAAGTCCGACTTTTTATTTTGGGATCAATTAAAATCCCGTAAATCGGGAAAAATGGAAAAGCACCTCTGATGAGCTCAAAATGTCCGGGGAAGGCATCAAAAATTCCGTATAAATCATCCCCATATTTGTGGACTCATTTTAGGTAGCATTTGACATGGTGGATTTGGAGATTGCTCTTATGCATCGGTTCATTGGGCCACTAGTGCGCTATTGGGACGCCAATGGTGCGATTTTTGAGTTTTGAGCTGAAATTGTGATTTTTGAGTTTTGTGCTGAAATTTTGTACACACACGAATAAAAATCCAATCCATATAACTGCAAAATTACATATTTTTCTGGGATGTGGAAGTCTGATTTTTTATTTTTGGAACAATTAAAATACCGTAAATCGGGAAAAATAGAAAAACAGCTCAGATGAGCTCAAAATGACCGGGGATGGCTTCCAAAAATCCTTATAAATCATCCCCATATTTTTGGAATCAGCTTAGGTTGCATTTGACATGGTGGATTTGGAGAATGCTCTTATGCATTGGTTCACTGGGCCATTGGTGCGCTATTGGGGCGCCATTGGTGCGCTACTAGTGCGCCATTGGAGCGATTTTTGAGTTTTGAGCTGAAATTTCGGACACACACGAATAAAAATCCAATCCAAATATTTGAAAAGTTTCAGACTTTTCTGAGGTGTGGAAGCCCAACTTTTTATTTTTGCAACAATTAAATTCCCGTAAATCGTGAAAAAAGGAAAAGCACCTCAGATGAGCTCAAAATGTCCGGGGAAGGCATCCGAAAATCCTTATAAATAATCCCCATATTTGTGGAATCATCTTAGGTATCATTTTACATGGTGGATTTGGAGATTTGTCTTATGCATTGGTTCACTAGGCCATTGGTTCGCTATTGGGGCGCCACTGGGGCGCCATTAGTGCGCTATTGGTACGCTATTGGTGCGCCATTGGTGCGATTTTTGAGTTTTGAGCTGAAATTTTGATTTTTGAGTTTTGAGTTGAAATTTTGTACACACACAAATAAAAATCCAATCCCTCTACCTGCAAAAGTTCAGATTTTTCTGTAATGTGGAAGTCCTACAATTTATTTTTGGAACAATTAAAATCCCGTAAATCGGGATTAATGGAAAAACAGCTCAGACGAGCTCAAAATGTCCGGGGATGGCTTCCAAAAATCCTTATAAATCATCCCCATATTTGTGGAATCAGCTTAGGAAGCATTTTACACGGTGGATTTGGAGATTGCTCTTATGCATTGGTTCACTGGGCCATTGGTGTGCTATTGGGGCGCCATTGGTGCGATTTTTGAGTTTTGAGCTGAAATTTTGATTTTTGAGTTTTGAGCTGAAATTTTGTACACACACGAATAAAAATCCAATCCAAGTACCTGCAAAATTTTAAATTTCTCTGAGATGTGGAAGTCTTATTTTTTATTTTTGGAACAACTAAAATCTCGTAAATCGGGAAAAATGGAATTGCACCTCAGATCAGCTCAAAATGTCCGGGAAAGGCATCCAAATATCCCTATAAATCGTCCCCGTATTTTTTGAATCTTCTTAGGTATCATTTGACATGGTGGATTTGGAGATTGCTTTTATGCATTGGTTCACTAGGCCATTGTTGCGCTATTGGGGCGCCATTGGTGCGCCATTGGTGCGCCACTAGTTTGATTTTTGAGTTTTGAGCTGAAATTTTGTACACACACAAATAAAAACCCAATCCAACTAAATTAAAAATTTCTGATTTTTTTGAGACGTGGAAGTCTGATTTTTTATTTTAGGAACAATTAAAATCCCGTAAATCTGGAAAAATGGAATTGCACCTCAGACGAGCTCATAATGTCCGGGGAAGGCATCCAAAAATCCTTGCAAATCATCCCTATATCTTTGGAATCGTCTTAGGTAGCATTTGACATGGTGGATTTGGAGATTGCTCGTATGCATTGGTTCACTGGGCCGTTGTTGCGCTATTGGGGCGCCATTGGTGCGCTATTGGTGCGCCATTATTTAGATTTTTGAGTTTTGAGCTGAAAGTTTGTACACACATCAATAAAAATCCAATTCAACTACATGAAAAAGTTCTGATTTTTCTGGGTTGTGAAAGTCTGACTTTTTATTTTTGGAACAATTAAAATCCCGTAAATCGGGTAAAATGGAAAAGCACCTCAGATGAGCTCAAAATGTCCCGGAAAGGCATCCAAAAATCCTTATAAATCAACCCCATATTTGAGGAATCATCTTAGGTAGTATTTGACATGGTGGATTTGGAGATTGCTTTGATGCATTGGTTCACTAGGCCATTGTTGCGCTAATGGGGCGCCATTGATGCGCCATTAGTTCGATTTCTGAGTTTTGAGCTGAAATTTTGTACACACATGAATAAAAATCCAATCCAACTACCTGAAAAATTTTGTACACGCATGTCCGACTTTTTATTTTTGGAACAGTTAAAATCCCCTAAATCGGGAAATATGGAATTGCACCTCAGATGAACTCAAAAAGTCCGGGGAAGGCAACCAATAAACCTTATAAATCATCCCCATATTTTTCGAATCATCTTAGGTAGCATTTGACATGGTGGATTTGGAGATTGCTCTTATGCATTGGTTCACTGTGCCATTGTTGCGCCTTTGCGGCGCCATTGGTGCGCCATTAGTTCGATTTCTGAGCTTTGAGCTGAGATTTTGTACAGACACCAATAAAAATCCAATTCAACTACCTGCATAATTTCAGATTTTTCAGAGATGTGGAAATCCGCCTTTTAATTTTTGGAACAATTAAAATCCAGTGAATCGGGAAAAATGGAAAAGCACCTCAGATGAGCTCAAAACGTCCGGGGATGGCATCCAAAAATCCTTATAAATCATCCCCATACTTGTGGAATCATCTTAGGTAGCGTTTGACATGGTGGATATGGAGATTGCTCTTATGCATTGGTTCACTGGGCCACTGTTGCGCTGTTGGGGCGCCATTGGTGCGCTATTGGTACTCTGTTGGTGCGCCAATGGTGTGATTTTTGAGTTTTGAGCTGAAATTTTGATTTTTGAGTTTTGAGCTGAAATTTTGTACACACACGAATAAAAATCCAGTCCAACTACCTGCAAAATTTTAGATTTTTTTGAGATGTGGAAGTCCGACTTTTTATTTTTGGAACAATTAAAATCCCATAAATCGGGAAAAATGGAAAAGCAGCTCAGTTGAGCTCAAAATGTCCGGGGATGGCTTCCAAAAATCCTTATAAATCATCCCCATATTTTTGGAATCAGCTTAGGTAGCATTTGACACTGTGGATTTGGAGATTGCTCTTATGCATTGGTTCACTGGGCCATTGGTGCGCTATTGGGGCGCCATTGGTGCGCTATTGGTGCGCCATTGGTGCGTTATTGGTGCGCCAATGGTACGATTTTTGAGTTTTGAGCTGAAATTTTCTACACACACGAATAAAAATCCAATCCAACAACCTGAAAAATTTCAGAATTTTCTGAGACATGGAAGTCCGACGTTTTATTTTTGGAACAATTAAAATCCTATAAATCGGGAAAAAAGGAAAAGCACCATAGATGAACTCAAAATGTCCGGGGAAGGCATCCAAAATTCTTATAAATCATCCCCATGTTTGTGGAATCTTCTTAGGTTGCATTTTACATGGTGGATTTGGAGATTTCTCTTAAGCAATGGTTCACTGGGCCATTGGTGCGCTATTGGGGCGCCATTGGTGCGATTTTTGAGTTTCGAGCTGAAATTTTGATTTTTGAGTTTTTAGCTGAAATTTTGTACACACATGAATAAAAATCCATTCCAAATACCTGCAAAATTTTAAATTTCTCTGAGATGTGGAAGTTCTATCTTTTATTTTTGAAACAGTTAAAATCTCGTAAAACGGGAAAAATGGAATTACAACTCAGATCAGCTCAAAATGTCCGGGAAAGGCATCCAAATATCCCTATAAATCGTCCCCATATTTTTTTTAATCTTCTTAGGTATCATTTGACATGGTGGATTTGGAGATTGCTTTTATGCATTGGTTCACTAGGCCATTGTTGCGCTATTGGGGCGCCATTGGTGCTCCATTGGTGCGCCATTAGTTCGATTTTTTAATTTTGAGCTGAAATTTTGTACACACACAAATAGAAATCCAATCCAACTAAATTCAAAATTTCTGATTTTTCTGAGACGTGGAAGTCTGACTTTTTATTTTTGGAACAATTAAAATCCCGCAAATCTGGAAAAGTGGAATTGCACCCCAGACGAGCTCATAATGTCCGGGGAAGGCATCCAAAAATCCTTGTAAATCGTCCCTATATTTTTGGAACCATCTTAGGTAGCATTTGACATGGTGGATTTGGAGATTGCTCGCATGCATTGGTTCACTGGGCCATTGTTGCGCTATTGGGGCGCCAATGGTGCGCTATTGGTGCGCCATTATTTAGATTTTTGAGTTTTGTGCTGAAAGTTTGTACCGACATCAATAAAAATCCAATTCAACTACATGCAAAATTTCAGAATTTTCTGGGTTGTGTAAGTCCGACTTTTTATTTTTGGAACAATTAAAATCCCGTAAATCGGGTAAAATGGGAAAGCACCTCAGATGAGCTCAAAATGTCCAGGAAAGGCATCCAAAAATCCTTATAAATCAACCCCATATTTGAGGAATTATCTTAGGCAGCATTTGACATGGTGGATTTGGAGATTGCTTTTATGCATTGGTTCACTAGGCCATTGTTGAGCTATTGGGGCGCCATTGGTGCGCCATTAGTTCGATTTCTGAGTTTTGAGCTGAAATTTTGTACACAATTGAATAAAAATCCAATCCAACTACCTGAAAAATTTTGTACACACATGTCCGACTTTTTATTTTTGGAACAATTAAAATCCCCTAAATCGGAAAATATGGAATTGCACCTCAGATGAGCTCAAAATGTCCGGGGAAGGCATCCAAAAAACCATATAAATCATCCCCATATTTTTGGAATCATCTTAGGTAGCATTTGACATGGTGGATTTGGAGATTGCTCTTATGCATTGGTTCACTGTGCCATTGTTGCGCCGTTGGGGTGCCATTGGTGCGCCAATAGTTCGATTTCTGAGCTTTGAGCTGAAATTTTGTACACACACCAATAATAATCCAATTCAGCTACCTGCATAATTTCAGATTTTTCAGAGATGTGGAAGTCCGCCATTTAATTTTTGGAACAACTAAAATCCAGTGAATCGGGGAAAATGGAAAAGCACCTCAGATGAGCTCAAAATGTCCGGGGAAGGCATCCAAAAATCCATATAAATCATCCCCATATTTGTGGAAACACCTTAGGTAGCGTTTGACATGTTGGATTTTGAGATTGCTCTTATGCAATGGTTCACTGGGCCGCTGTTGCGCTATTGGGGCGCCATTAGTGCGCTATTGGTACTCTGTTGGTGCGCCAATGGTGCGATTTTTGAGTTTTGAGCTGAAATTTTGATTTTTGAGTTTTGTGCTGAAATTTTGTATACACACGAATAAAAATTCAGTCAAACTACCTGCAAAATTTCAGAGATTTCTGAGAAGTGGAAGTCTGATTTTTTATTTTTGGTACAATTAAAATCCCGTAAATTGGGGAAAATGGAAAAGCAGCTCAGTTGAGCTCAAAAAGACCGGGGATGGCTTCCAAAAATCCTTATAAATCATCCCCATATTTGTGGAATCATCTTAGGTTGCATTTGACATGGTGGATTTGGAGATTGCTATTATGCATTTGTTCACTGGGCCATGTGGTGCGCTATTGGGGCGCCTTGCTCTTAAGCATTTGTTCACTGGGCCAGTGGTGCGCTATTGGGGCGCCATTGGGCCGCTAATTGTGCGCCATTGGTGCAATTTTTGAGTTTTGAACTGAAATTTTGTACAAATACGAATAAAAATCCAATCCAACTACTTTCAAAATTTCAGACTTTTTGAGACGCAGAAGTCCGACTTTTTATTTTTGGAACAATTAAAATCCTGTAAATCGGGAAAAACTGAAAAGCACCTCAGATGAGCTCAAAATGTCTGGGGAAGGCATCCAAATATCCTTATAAATCTTCCCCATATTTTTGGAATCATCTTAGGTAGCATTTGACATGGTGGATTTGGAGATTGCTCTTATGCATTGGTTCACTCGGCCAAGGGTGCGCTATTGGGGCGCCAATGATGCGCCATTGGGGCGCCATTGGTGCGATTTTTGAGTTTTGATTTGAAATTTTAATTTTTGAGTTTTGAGCTGAAATTTTGTACACACACGAATAAAAATCCAATCCAACTACCTGCAAAATTTCAGATTTTTGAGTGACGTGGAATTCCGACTTTTTATTTTAGGAACAATTAAAATCCCATAAATCTAGAGAAGCGGAATTGCACCTAAGATGAGCTCAAAATGTCCGGGGAAGGTATCCAAAAATCCTTATAAATCATCCCTATATTTTTGGAATCATCTTAGGTAGCATTTGACATGGTGGATTTGGACATTGCTCCTATGCATTGGTTCACTGGGCCATTGTTGCGCTATTGGGGTGCCATTGGTATGCCATTTAGATTTTTGAGTTTTCTGCTGAAATTTTTTACACACATCAATAAAAATCCAATTCGACTACTTGCAAAATTTCAGATTTTTCTTGGTTCTGGAAAACCGAATTTTTATTTTTGGAACAATTAAAATCCCGTAAATCCGGAAAAATGGGAAAGCACCTCAGTTGAGCTCAAAATGTCCGGGGAAAGCATCCAAAAATCCTTATAAATCAACCCCATACTTGTGGAATCATCTTAAGTAGCATTTGACATGGTGGATTTTGAGATTGCTCTTATGCATTGGTTCACTGGGCCACTGTTGCGCTAATGGGGTGCCATTGGTGCGCCATTAGTTAGATTTTTAAGTTTTCAGCTGAAATTTTGTACACACACGAATAAAAATTCAATCCCACTAGCTGCAAAAGTTCAGACTTTTCTGTGATGTGGAAGTCCGACATTTTATTATTGGAACAATTAAAATTCCGTAAATCGGGAAAAATGGAAAAGCAGCTCAGACGAGCTCGAAATGTCCGGAGATGGCTTCCAAAAATCCTTATAAATCATCCCCAAATTTGTGGAATCAGCTTAGGTAGCATTTGACTTGGTGGATTTGGAGATTGCTCTTATGCATTGGTTCACTGGGCCATTGGTGCGCTATTGGGGCGCCATTGGTGCGCCATTGGTGCGATTTTTGTGTTTTGAGCTGAAATTTTGATTTTTAAGTTTTGAGCAGAAATTTTGTACACACACAAACAAAAATCCAATCCAACTACCTACAAAGTTTCAGATTTTTCTGAGACGTGAAAGTCCGACTTTTTATTTTTGGAACAATTAAGTTCCCGTAAATCAGGAAAATTGGAATTGCACCTCAGGTGAGCTCATAATGTCCGGGAAAGGCATCAAAAAAATTTTATAAATCTTCCCCAGATTTTTGGAAACATCTTGGGTAGCATTTGACATGGTGGATTTGGTGAATGCTCTTATGCATTGGTTCACTGGGCCATTGTTGCGCTATTGGGGCGCCAATGGTGCGCTATTGGTGCGGCGTTAGTTCGATTTTTGAGTTTTGTGCTGGAATTTTGTTTACACATGAATAAAAATCCAATCCAACTACCTGATAAATTTCAGATTTTTATGAGATGTGGAAGTCGGACTTTTATTTTTGTAACAATTAAAATCCTGTAGATCGGGAAAAACAGAAAAGCACCTCGTACGAGCTCAAAATGTCCGGGGAAGGCATCCAAAAAATTTTATAAATCATTCCCATATTTTTGGAATCATCTTAGGTAGCATTTGACATGGTGAATTTGGAGATTGCTCTTATGCATTGGTTCACTGGGCCATTGTTGAGCTATTGGGGCTGTTAGTAATATGCCCAAACGCCAATCTATGGATGATTGTATTCATGTATACATTTTTTTGAGGTTATACCTATATATATGATTATGAGATAATCGCTTGCACATATATATAACCCTAGTGTATATGTATTTGATATGTATATTCTTAAAAGTCCCTAGTCGTTTATTATTATGGTTGGGTTGTAATAATAAAATAAGACTAGCGTATGTTGAGGATTG
>JAKUCV010000785.1:4911-21742 GCA_028386065.3 Turnera subulata
AAATGGAGATAAATATGGAGAATTATCCTCATGTGCACGACCTGCCTGTGCGGAGTGATTTCGGCTATGCAGAGATTTAAAATCCCATTATCCAGGATTTATCTTTCAAGATAATTGGAGGATATTTATTGAATTTGAAATTAGGATTATTTTATTGGCATTTATCTATGTAATTAAATTCAAATGGATTATATTTGAATTTAGATAGACTAGATCCTAGATTTGAATTCAAATGAGAGATTTCCTACCATCCTTTCCTAGAGCCTATAAATAGCAAGGCATTCTAGGAGGAGAGGACACACACTTCACTTTCATTCTCTTATTCTCTCTCAAATTCAAGAGTAGTGCTTCATTAGTTCTTCAGAGGAAGAGGAGGATTGCAGCTTAGAGCTTTGTTCAAGTTCTTATTCTTGTAATTCCTTGATCATTGCCTGGAATGAAATTCATAAGTATTTTCTTCTCTATTGTTATGTTGAGCTAAATCTTTAAAGTCTAGGAATTAGGGGAGGTAGCTTGTCTATTCAATGATGCTATTTGTTTTATGAATTGCTTTTAATTCCTGAATGATCTATTGTTCATTGATTCAATCCTAGGGCACTTAACTATACTATTTAACTGGCCATTAAATAGTATAAATTCTAGGTAGAGAATTGTTAAGTGACAGCATCAATAATCTACTGGAATTGCATAGGTTGAACACTAGAAACTTACCTTGAGGAAGGAAGACCTTCTAGTGAGGAATATAATTTGCTTAAGTTGACTGTGCATGAATGCCTTAGTTGTTTCTTCGCTAGTGAACACGAAGTTGAAATAGTTAAGTAGGGTCTAAGTCTCGCCACGAGAGTGGGTTATTTATTCTGTTTAATCAACTATCTTTTAATGAACGTAGAAAATTCAGGAGTTAGGTCAATTTGTGGTTGCATAGTCTGCTTATGCATGCATGCTGCATGATCAACCTGTGCATGGTTTTAAAGTAAAGCATCTGAGAATAAGCAAGTGAGCCCCCGAAGTCCTGGACATCTTTTGAATATTGAGAATCCATCTTTTATTATTTCAGCTATTTATTTTCTACTCAAATCCAATCTTTATTTGCCTAGACGATCACGAATTATTAAGCGATTAGTACTTAACCTGGTCCCAGAGGACGACCTTGATTGCTACAACTATCTGTGCACTTGCAGAATAGCGTTCATAATGGAGAAGAGGAAGGAATTCGAGAGAAGAGAAAAGTGAAGGGGAAGAAAGAAGAAAAGTGAGGAAGAAGGGGAAGAAAAAGAAAATCGGGTCAAAAGGGAAATAAATGGGAAAAAGAAGAAAAAGAAAAAGAAAATGGGAAAAGAAGAAAAGAAAATGGGAAAAGGAGAAAAAGAGGAAAAAGACAAATGAGGCTGGCCCGGGAGAGAGAAAAATCACGGCTCGGGTGTCGGCAGAATTATTGGTCCGGGAATAGACCAAAATACCCTTCGATCCGACTCTTGATCCATTACGGTCACAGGGACATTTTTGTCTTTCCGAGATTCGTCCCGGTTCCGAAAATGCAACTTAGGCTCGGAAAATCCAATTAATTCTTCTGAGCATTGTGGAAGTCCCGGAATTGTAAACCAAGACTCGGTGAGTTGTATAAAATTTTTGGTAACCCGAAATAACTCTTGGAATTAAATTTCAAGGCTCGATTGTTGATGGAGAATACTCCAGAACGTCTCGTATCTTCCAAAATCGACTTCGAGGTTCGATTATTCCCGGTAAAATTCCTGGATAATTCTTGTTTAATAGCGGTAAAACTTTATTATCCACCGTGAAAGTCAAAAGGACTCGGTAAAATTATGAAAATTTTACCCTGGTCGTTACAGTCTACCCTCCTTAAAAAATTTCGTCCTCAAAATTTCGTCGTCACATCCTGGGGTCCTACAACAGCATTCTTCTTGTACACCTTTTGTCGAGTTCTCTTTTTCCAACTTGAGATCTCTTCTATGCCCTTTATGCATTAAATCATTCTTTTATAAATACCGATCCTTATTGCCTGGTATCATGCCTCCTTCATGGATTCACCAATAAGAACTAGAACTACCTTTGATTCAGAGGAGTTAAGCTATACTTTTGGTGCCACTCTCTTTGGAGATTCCGATGAGGAAGTGCCGAAGAAACGTCGTAAGGGGATAAGCATCCTTGGCCTCAAAGAAGGTATGGTCGTCTCTCGAAAATGGCGGAAAAAGCCTATTGCCAAGGAAGAGCCTTCTGGTTGCAAAGATGTTGATGATAAGAAGGGCAAGGCAGTCGCTCAGGGCAGTACACCACTGAAGACGCTAGATATTTTGAATGCTTTCCTGAAGATGGCCAATTCCGCGTTGATTCAAATCAAGTGGGCTTGTGAGGAACTTACCACTCAAATAAAGAACATGCGTAGACATGCTAGGGAATTAGAAAAGCGAGTAGTTCCGTAGCGTACTCCCATACTACTGTAAGATGTTATCGAAATAAACAAGTTATGTTTTTCTTTGCTGGATTTTATTTGAGCAAAACTGAACTTTATTGATGATTTTAAAACACCGATGAAAGAAAAAGAATAGTTCAAAACAAAATAAGACTCAACAAGAAGAAAATAAAACCGGTCATAAAGAAGTTAAAATAAAACTTGTTTTTCTTAACCAGCGCTCTAGACTGGTCACTTAGTTCCTCAAGTTCGAGCATCACGGCTTGCAGCCGTTGTCAGAGATATAGATTCTCTTCGTGTAGACGGCGTTCATTATCCCGCAATGCTATGATGATGTCACGGGCACGTCCCGTGATCCTTTCGTCGATCCACCGGAAGAATCGACATCCACCTTGTTCATAATTTCCGCATGAGCGGAATCGTCTTCCGGGGTTCATGTAACTCTAGGATGTCCAAACAGGAGCAACCTTGTTGCATAGGCACAACACTCGAGGTATCATCCCACCAATTTGGCCACGTTGGCCTCTGATGGAAATGATAGAAGGCGTGGAAGATGTAGAGGAAGCCATAGGAAGAAAAACCAAAATTGTCAAAGCGAAATAAAATTTGTGAGATGGAGATGAACTGGAAAACACTTGTATTTGTAGCTAGTGAACATATAAGGTGATGGAGCAATAATCGAGGCTTTGGAAAAATTTTCAAAAAGCAAGACCTTGAAGATTGAAAACAGTTTGGAGTTTTGTCAAAAGAAATCCACCTTTTCTATCACCGTAAATTTTTTAGACTTTTCGGGAGGTAGATGGGATCTCCGCTTTGGAAAACAGGCGGCATACTTTCCATGATTAGAGTATAAAAGAGTATAGAATTATGTGATGGAAAAATAGAAAAAAAATCAGATAGCTTCTAAGAAAAAGATTTTTAAAACGTGTTCAAAACGATCCAAAACACATCAAGACAGAATGCCTTCTCCAACTACCGTCTTTTTCGTTGAGGGTGCCTCCCTTGGAAGGAGGAATCGGTTAACTTAGAGCTTGGTGAATGAGCGGCCAGAGGAATTACCCAATGAGCTCAGCAGAATTCCTTGTTTGGTTTTTGTTGACGAACTCTATTCGTCTAGGTTCTTTGTCACTCCTATGGAAGAGACATTCTTCCTCGACGATCAAAGCAACCTAAGGACTTCTTTCCACGGCTCGGCTAATTCCGACATGTTTTTCATTTCTGAAAAACTTCCAGAATTCCGACTGGAGCCTACTTGTCATTTCCTGAGCCAAGGTAGTTACTACCAGATTTCTATGATTGCTCGGAGTGTTCCCCGAGTGACTAGGTTACCAACTTCTTGGCCAAGGGTTCGTCTACTAGTTTGGAACTACAGAAGAATCGCTAGGCGTTCCAATGAATTCGTGCGTACCTTGAGGGATCTGAAGATCCAGTACAAGCCCAACATGGTACTATTAACGGAGACCTTATGGCAACCTGAAGATGATCATGGTGTCATTCCACTTTGTTTTCCTTCAACAAGTCGGTTCGAGCTTCCCGCCGTACACAATATGGGCGGTATGTGGTTCACATGGAGCGAGAGTATCGGGGTCAATATTACTAATGACTCGAACAGTTTTAGAGTCAACGTTGTACCTGCCAGATAATATCAATAATATTAATAAAATCTATATGTTTAAGTAGGTGTGTGAAATTAATTACCTTTATGTGAACGTTCTGTGGCAGGCTGGCGTCCCTCGACTGGATCCATAATGCACTAGTTATATGATTATGCATGTAAAATGTTAATCATGTGGAACGAGGTATGCACAGAAAATAATAAAAACAAACACCCAATGACCTACCGCCCGCTCCGCTACCAAAATGAAACGACCCGACTTCCATTTACTAAACAAACAGTAATTATTGAGTAACAATGCCGCCACGTGGCCAAAATATAATAAAAATGTAAATTACAACTGTAACATCATCAAGCAATCACAAGATCACATTTCCGTCACCCGTTATGGGAATATCATCATCAGCACAGCGGAAGCATTTTCTATGTATTTAGTGATAGCTTACGCAAAACTTAGTGCAAGTTAATGGATCCGAGTCCTGTCCGAGGTTGCCGCAGCCGCATGGATGCAATCCTGATCAACTAACCTGCATGGACTATATGAGGGGTGAGACCAACCACTGTCTCACCGATAAACAAATAAACCGCAGTATACAAGCAACCGCGATAACATCGAACCAGCAACAGAAACAATGAGGTATAACAAGCATAGTATAGCATCAAAATCAAACAAATATCCAATCAAGCTCACTGTCTAACCGCACACTTATAGACTCATGAACAACTTATGACGGACTTTCCAATTTTATTATTAGGGCCCCGTCACGTGATAAGTTTCAGTCGTACTTGGTAGCCAGGTTTGCGAATCCCAGGGTACTCCCCGTAAAATAAAAATCAACAAACCAGCACAGCCAGGGAGCGAACACCAGACACATCTCCCCCAGTGCCAAAATAATAATAATAATATCCGGGAGCTGACACAAGCACATCTCCCGCATAAATGGTCAACAAATCTTATATCACAAGCGGCTACCACCCAGTCATACCTCTGCCTTCCACGTGATATCTAAGTGTCTAAATGATATTACCATATTTTATTATTTTATCTTTTCTTTTCCACTGACTACAGTAACCCTGTTCGACAACTCATCATATTTCCCGAGCAGGCTCTCAGCCTCACAGCTCCTATGGGAAACCAATCCAATATCCCAAATTAGGTTACTGTTATTAACAATATCTCGGGGTATACTTGATCACAAATAACTCACTTGGCACACTTGCCATAAGAAAATAGAATCAAGGATATCAAGATAAAAACATATCCACACAATCATACATAACAATCATCGGACACACAGAGTCTAGGTATCACAATAGGGATCACAACAGAAACCATTATATCATAATCAAAATCAAGGCAAGTAACGTATTACAAACACATTAACAAACAATTCAAACACCAGCTCGAGTATCACAGGCAGCATACTGAGGTTTATAAGTTTATATCCTCATCTGATACTCCTGAAAACTGATATCTGGTTAAGCCTCGATATCCCTATATTTATAACAACGATAATTACTTACAATGCACAAACAAAGATGATCATGCATGATGCCGGTAAGTAATTATTAGACGACTTGTTTAATACCATATCCATTTTTATTATTTTTATAGCTTTCTTTAATATGAAATCACCCTTTTTAGTTAGTTAGTAATTAACTGATTATATGTTCCAATTGATATACTAATCATACTTAATTTTAAATTAAAACTGCAACCGAGCGTCCAAGCCGATATCCCGGCCCTTTAGTTGCCCGTGAAATATATAAAACTGGGCCTTTTATTATTATTAGCCCAAGTAGAACATAAATTAAATAAAACCGGAAAATAAACACAATGGGCCTTCTTAATAGCCCACTCGGAAAATTAATTAAAAGCATAAAATAATAAAAAAATAAAATCTAAAATAAAACCATAGTTTAATATTTGGTTAATTAAATTAAATATTCGTTTAGTTAACGTCGTTATAAAAGTTTGGGTCCATTAATAGTCATGAATAGTCCAAGGGTCCGATAATTACCCAAATGTCCATGTCCGGGTTCATTGGAAAATACCGAGTCATCGCCGAAAAATTCCCGAGGCTTCGCCGGATTCCAGTAGTCACTGTTCACTGCAGCCCAAAGTAGTCCTCGACTACTGCTCATCAGTGAACAAAACACCAGCTCCACACCACCACAGCAACAATCCAAGCACCAACATCACCACCATAACTGCAGCTACTTTCCGGTGGCCGGAACACCACCAAACCACCACGTCAGCCACCCAAAATACTACCACCCACAACCACAACAACACAATTAATGCCATATCTACCGCATTTACCACCACAAGCAGAAACCCGCAGCAATCAATTGAGACCTGATTAGTCACAATCTAAACAAAACCAAATCCAATTACCAAGCTAACCAACCCGACACACGAAGGCAGAGGGGTATGGATTTCTTACCACGGCGGCATACCCTCAACAGTCTGGTTCGGAAAGCGAAGGAACAAATGGGCGAGGAACAGAGAGGAGGGAGGTTGAGATCAACGGCTAATCGTGGCGTCTAAGCTCAATTGCTCTGCCTCGCAACTTGTTCGGAGGAGACAGAGGAGGCGCGGGTGATGGATTGGCGAGGAGAAGAGATGAAGGCGGCGGCTATGGTGATAGAGGAGATGCCGAGAAGGGCAGAGGAAGAGGGAGAGGAGAAGAGGCGAAAAGTTGTGGAGTCTGGGCAGTGAGGAGGCGTTTTAAAGGAGAAGAGGAGAGGAAGAAGACAAAGGAAGAGAACAATCTAGAGAAGAAGAGTAATGGAGAAGCGGAAGGAATTCGGGAGAAGAGAAAAGTGAAGGGGAAGAAAGAAGAAAGTGAGGATGAAGAGGAAAAAAAAATCGGCTGAAAAGGTAAATAAATGGGAAAAAGAAGAAAAAGAAAAAAAATGGGAAAAGAAGAAAAGAAAATGGGAAAAGGAGAAAAAGAGGAAAAAGACAAATGAGGCTGGCCTGGGAGAGAGAAAAATTACGGGTGTCGGCAGAATTATTGGTCCGGGAATAAACCAAAATACCCTTCGATCCGACTCTTGATCCATTACTGCCACAGGGGCATTTTCGTCTTTCCGAAATTCATCCCGGTTCCAAAAATGCAACTTAGGCTCGAAAAATCCATTTAATTCTTCTGAGCGTTGTGGAAGTCCCGGAATTGTAAACCGAGACTCGGTAAGTTGTATAAAATTTTCGGTAACCCGAAATAACTCTTGGAATTAAATTCCAAGGCTCGGTTGTTGATGGAGAATACTCCAGAACGTCTTGTATCTTTCAAGATCGACTTCGAGGTTCGATTATTCTCGGTAAAATTCCCGGATAATTCTTGTTTAATAGTGGTAAAACTTTATTATCCACCGTGAAAGTCAAAACGACTCGGTAAAATTATGAAAATTTTACCCGGGTCGTTACAAACATAGAGACACATCGATAAATATCGTGACATACTATTTTAAAAAAATCAAATATTTTCCTATAGAGAAATGCATAGAAAAAGGAGAGGTAAAAAATAATAAAATAATTATACATATTCTCAAACACACAATCATTCTTTATGTCTATTTAGTTTTCGGTATTGTTGTCTTCCAAGAGTGAAACGGACTGCAGTGACCTCACTTGCGGGGGCAACGAAGAACAAGAAGAATAGTGCATGACCTCCTCCTCTTATAGAGAGGCTGAGGAAGTGAAGGGACACATGTCTAAATTTGCTTCTCTAAATAAAGAAAATAGTTTAAGAAAAGGAGAGGAACAAATAAAAAAAATAAAAACACATATATTGGCTACGCATCCACCATGGGGAAGAAAATTTTATACATCTACCAAAGAAATTTTAACTTTTGTCTAAATTTTGCCATGTCGCTCATTCGAAGATACCATTACACCAGTTTTTGTCACTTATAACGGACTAATGCCTTTTTTTATACCTGTGTTACTCTTGATTATCACAATTCATACCGGCATTTCAATTTGATCATATTTCATCCCTCAATTAAATCCGATTTGCCTAATTTGGTTATTTTGACCGTTTTACCCCTGAAATCAATGATGTGTCAGTTTTTTCACCGACATGTCATCAAAGTAGGTCCTACTAGCCTATCCGAATTGATTAACCCAGTTGTCCAAAAACCAACCCAAACAGCTTCCCATCCGATAACTCAAATATCTATTTTTAGAATTATAATTTTTGGGAAAAAGAAAATCATAAAATAAAAGGAAAAGGAAAATAATAAAAAATGTCCAGTTCGGGTCGGGTTTCGGTTAGGCTTTGGGTATCCATCGGTTTTGGTTCGGTTAGGTGAAGGACTCGGGTGAAAAAAACTGACACGTCATTTACTTTAGGGGTAAAACGGTCAAAATAACCAAATTAGGCAAATTGGTTTTAATTGAGAGATAAAATATGATCAAATTGAAATACCAGTATGAATTATGATAATCAAGAGCAACACAGGTACAAAAAAGAGATATTAGTTCCACTTATAACAGATATGCCCATTTACTTTTACTTTTAGATTTTGTAATCCATGTTGTAATTTGGCTTGTATTTTTTATTATGCCAAGAAGTCCAATTGTGTTCTCGGAAAAAAAAAAATGAAGTCTAATTGTGTTAACTCCCACAAACTAGTGGCAACGTGTTATTCTAGGTTAATTACATTTTGACTTCCTGAATTCAAGTTTATTTTTGACACACCCTCTAAATTTTTTTTCAGTCAATTGACCACCTGTATTTTCAATTTGATTCAATTAACCCACTCCGTTAGGTTTCAGTTAAACGATTTGACGGAATATTGGGATGATTGACACGTAACAATATCTTAATCATTCAATTCTTTTTCCAATTTTTTCATAAAAATAAATTAAAAATATTATATCAAAAAAGATAAAAACTATTCGTCGCTTACTTTTTTTTTTCTCTTCTTCTTCTTCTCTTTTTTCTTTTTCTTCATCCTTTCCCACACTCTTCCTAATCGCCACCCATCTTTTTTCTTTTTTTCTCTTCTTCTTCTTTTTTCTTTCGCTTTTCTTTTTCTTCTTCCTCCTGGCTGCGCTTTTTTTTTTTTTTTCTCTCTTCTTCTTCCTTTTTTTTTCTTCTCTTCTTCTTCCTCCTCCACCTGGCCCTGATTTTTTTCTCTCTTCCTCTTTTTTTTTCCTTCTTCTTTTCTTCCTCCTCCTACTAATCACCGCCCATCTTTTTTTTCTCTTCTTTTTTTTCTCTTTTCCTTTTTTTCTTGCTTCTTCTCCTTGTAACAGCCCGAGTAAAATTTTTAATTTTTACCGAGACTGTAAAAGTCTTTTTACCATGATTTACTGTTGAATTAATCTTGGGTAATTAATTCAAGGTAAATCTGGCGTCGTTTTTCGAAACCAAGAGTTTTCCTGCGCTCGTGATTTTTCCGTGGATTTTTCGGGCCTAAGTTGGTATTTTTCGGGTTTCGGAATTTCTCGGAAAATCACACCGGAAAATAACTATGGGGGTATCAGTTATTTTCTGGTCCGGACCGGACTCGCCCCGTAATGCAGACGATTTGTATTATTGGAGCTCACATGCTGAATAGTAAAAAAAAAACAGTTTAAAGCCGGGAGGAAGGAAGTTGGAAGGGAAAGAAAAGAGAGGAAAAAAAAAGAAGAAGAAAGAAAAAAAAAAGGAAGAAGGAAAAAAAGAGAGAAAAGAAAAAAAAAAGAGGAAGAAAGGGAAAAAAATAATAGAAACCGGAGAATGAAAAAAAGAAGAAAGGAGGGAAAATAGGAAAGAAAAAAAAAAGAGAAGAAGGGGAGAGGAGTGCCGCCGGCAACCACCCACCACCGAGACGACCAACCGTCAGCCGCCACCTCTTCTACTTCCCTTGCATCTTCTCCCCTCGCCCCTCGCCGTCGCGCCCAGCCTGCAGCACAGCCGGCCGGACAAGACGACCCCATCACCATTCGTTTCACCGCGCCACCTCCTCCCTTTTCTTCCTCTCCACATCGACGCCGCCACGACCCACCTACCGCCGTCGCTCCACGCCCTGCCTCGTGAGTCGCCGCCTGCTCGCGCCCCGCCATACCTCGCCGCCTACCGATCGGACGTCGTGGCATCATGGAAGAACAGACCCGGAGGGTGAGTGACCCCTTTTGAAAACGGGTCAGCTGAGATGGCTTGGTGTTGGGCCAACCATGGCGTGGGCCTGAGCTTGGACTCATGCCTTGGTCTGGTCTATGCACTTGGGCTGTGGGCTGATCCGTTAGCTACTGTTCAAGGCCTGTAAAAAAATAATAAATTTAAAAAAGAGAATATATATATATATATATATATGTGTGGGTATAATCTGTGAAAATTAATAAAATAAAAAGTTATACTTTCTGAAAAATATATATATGGTATACCTAAGTAATATTTCTGGAAATTGATTATTATGTCTATAATATAATTATTTGGGGATGTATTATATCTTTAGAAAATAAATATGCACACCTATACTTAATTTCAAAAAAATATGTTTAAATGATTGTAATTTCTGGGAAAAAAAACATATAGTATATGCTTACCTTAACATATATATATATTTGATGAATAATAATTTTTCTGGATAAATATATATATCTTTACATTTATATTTAATTTATGTTGCTAGAAAAAAATAAAGAATATGACATAATTTGTTTTATGAAAGCATTTTCTGAAATATATAATTTGTTAAGGTGATTGTATTTTGGGAAAGTATAATTAATTTAAAAAAAATATATTTTGAAAAGAATTTTAATTAAAGTATAGTACCGAAATTATATTCGGATATACGTACAGTAAAATATTTTCGGTAAAAGATGGTAATAAAGAATATGAACCGGGATGGGGTATATTTCGCAATTTGGGCATCATAGTATACCGATTATGTGCATTTATGTGAGCATGTTGTTTTGTTGTATAGGTTTGATATCGGGCAGTTTCCCGAGGAGCCGGCGTCGGACCGGTCATTGTCTCCGGAGTTGAGTAATCGGCCAAGGTGAGGATGGAATTCCTTCAATATGTGCCTATATTACTCGGTAGTTGTGTTTGTTGGTTTTGCACTGTTGGATGTTGCATTTGCTGTGTTATGTTTCGGGATGTTTATCCCATTGTCGTGATTGTGGTCGGGATGTTTATCCCATGTTGGTTTTTGGATATTAATCCTTGAGTCGTTTTGGCACTAAATAAAATGGAACAATTAATGAATTGTGACAAGGATGTCGATCCTTGATTTTTGGATAGGGATGTCTATCCCGGTATTTTGGTTAGGGATGTCGATCCCTGTGATTTGATTTTAATGACGGTAATATAATTGTCACGTGGTAAGTAGAGGTACGACCAGATGGTTTGAGACTGTTTTGTGGTGGCCATGATCTGGGTTACTTGTGATGGGCATGTTGATGCCGATTTGATTGGGATGTTGATCCCTGAGTTTGATATTGGGATGTTGATCCCGGGTTCTTTTTGATCTGGCACCAGGAGCAGGTTGATAACCTGGTACGACCCTAGCTTATCCGTGATAGGGCCCGGGAAGATAAAATTGGATAATTGGATTTTATTTGAGTCTTTTGATTTGTTCTATTTTGGGCGGTTTTTGCCTGTTTTTGGACTTGAGTAATTTTAGTGTTCATATTGATGGTCTATCTTTCGTCGGTGAGCACTTCAGACTCACCCCTCACCTGCGGGCTTTCATCCTGTAGGATGAGTTATTTTTTGTACAGGTTTGGTGCACTCCAGACAGGCTGCGGCGTTATCCCATGGACAGGGCTCGGATCCATAGTTTGCATCAGTGTCGCATACAGTGTTTGTGAGTTATTAAAGTCTTCCGCTGTGCATTATTTTTACTATTATTGGGCCTTTGGGCCGGTTGAGTTACTATTGTTGTTTTTATTATTGGGCTGTTGAGCCCGGATATCTGTTGTACACACTGTATGCTGGACTTTGTCTGGTTGGGTTGTCACAGTTCTGGCACGTGTTTACTGTGTACGGTAAATACGGGTCGGGGCGTTTCACTCTTGGCCGCCTATTTTTTTCTCTTTTTTTTTTCTTCTCCTTCCTCCTCCCCTCGTCGCCGTCCTTTTTTTTCTCTCTCTCTCTCTCTCTTATTCTTCGTCTTTTTTCTCTTTTCTATTTTCTTCCTCCTCCTCCTCCTCGCGACCATTTTTCTTTTGTTCTTCTTCTTTTTTTTTTCTCTCCTCTTTTTCTTCTTCCTCCCACGCTGCTCCCCTGGCAGCACACACCTTCCACACACAAGTCATCTAATTTAGGAATTGGATTTGATTTAGATTGGATTAAGGATTGGGTTTGATTTAGGGTTGAGATTGGATTGGGTTTGATTTAGGGATGATATTGGATTTTGTAACAGCCCGGGTAAAATTTTTGATTTTTACCGGGACTGTAGAAATTGTTTTACCGTGATTTACTGTTTAATTAATCTCGGGTAATTAATCTACGGTAAATCGGGAGTCGTTTTTTTTCGAAACCGAGATTTTCCCGCGCTTGGGAGTATCTTCCTAACTAACCGAGCCTCGGTTTCCAGTTCCGAGACTTGGACGACGTTCAGGAGGATTAATCGGATTTTCCGAGCCCAAGTTGTATTTTTGGACTCGGGACGGAGTTTGTCGGAAAGACGGGAGTATCCCTGCGTTTACGGGATTCCGACACGAGAATCCGGACCGGCCGAATGTGGTTGCCCGAGCCACTCTTCTTTCTCCTCTTTCCTTCCTTTTCCTCTTTCCCGGCTACGTTTCTTCCTCTCTTCCGGTTTTCCCCTAGCCGTGCGGGCCCCACCTTTCTTCCTTCTTTTCCTTCTCTTCTCCTTCTCCTTTTCTTTTTCCTTTTTTTTTTTCCTTCCAGCCGCCCACAGCTCTCCACCCCGTGAACCAACCGGCCCCTCCTCCATCTTTTCCATCTTTTCTTTGCTTTTCCTTTTGTCATTTCCTTTCCTCATTTCCTTTATTTATCTTTCCTCTCCACCCGATCCCCCACACCTCTCCTGCAACCCTCTTCTTTCTCTTCCTCCTCTTCTTCCTTTTTCTCCTCCCTTATTTCCGCCGGAAACCGCCACTGCACAAGAGCGACACCGCCGTCGGGTCGCCTTGCTACTTTTCCTCCTTCCCGTGATGTGCAGCCCCGCGCCACCTCCTTCCTCCTTCCTCCCCTGCTCGTCACCGCCGCCGACGTCGTCTTCCTCTCACGCAACAGACGAGCCACGTCCCCACCGCAGCCGTGACACCACCGTCGGGTCTGTCTCGCCTTGCCTTCCTCCCCACCGCGACGACCAAGGCAGCCATCACCACCGTCTTCCTTCTCCTTCTGTGCAGCACCGCCACCAGCAGCAGCAGCCGCTCGCGCCGCCGCTCCTGTTCTGCCTCCTTCTGCCGTCGCGTGCCTCCCCTTCAGTCGCGTCACCGGCCGCTTGTGCTGCTGCTTCAACGCGCCGCCATCTGCATCCTTAGGTGAGGAAGACGACCCGTTTGGTGATGCTGTGGGTCGGGTTGACCCGCGCGTTTTGGTGGGTTTAGGGTTTGGTCTGGTGGGCTTTGGTTAGTTGGGTTTGGGTTTTGATGGGTTATGGGTTATGGATAAGGTTTGGGTTTTGTTTGGTTGGGCTTGGGTAGGATTTAGTTGATGGGTTAGAGTTTGTGGGCTGAGATGTGTGATTGGGTTTGATTTTGGGTTTGAGTGGATATGGGCTTGGGTTTAGGACTTGGGCGTGGGCTGTGCTGACTTGGGTTGGTATTCTGGGTTGACTCTTGGGCTTGGGTTTTGGGTTGGCCTAGTCCAGTTAAAAAAATAAATAAAAAAAAACTATATATAAATAATTATATTTCTGGTAAATAAATATAGACATAAGGTTTTGTAGATAATATAAATTCTGGAAAATACATATACCTAGTATATGGTTATGTTTTAGGAAATAATTACTTAAATATATTATCTTGAAAAATTAAGGTAATTATGTTATGGTTATTTTAATAATAATATGGTACGTATGAGTTATAATATTTTGGAAAATATATATATGAACCCTGAAAACTATACCTTGCTTTGAAAAATTAGTATTATGTTTAAATAGAAGAATGTATATAACTATGTAAGATATATAAATGTTTGGGAAGTAATTTATTTTTAGGGAATAAGAATACCTATTTATTAATTTGTATTCAGAATAAGCCTTTATAAGTATATGTTCTTCGGTAAAGAATATACGTAGCATACGATTGTTTATATATTTTATTTAGAATAGAAATAATAATAATACTTGGTAATCATATTATGATAAATAGCTTAATGGAAATATTTTGGAAAATATATGAACATATGTTATCTTTCCAGAAAAATTATGGTAATTATTATTTTAGAAATCATAATCATTTTATGAAAATATAGTTTGAAAAGAATTTTAATTAAAGTATAGTACCGAAATTATATTCGGAAATACGTACAGTTAATTATATTTGGTAAAAGATAATAATAACGGATAAGTAACTGGGATGGGTACATTTCGTAAAATTGGCATCATGACATACTCTTATGTGCATTTATGTGAGTGTATTGTTTGTTGTATAGGTTTTTGGATATCGGGCCGATTCCCGAGGAGCCGGCTTTGGACCGGTCATTACCTTCAGAGTTGAGTAATCGGCTAAGGTGAGGATAGATAAACCTTGTTATGTGCCCGTAATATTGTGTATGCTTTGTTGTTTGATTGAACCGTTGAAATGATCCTTGTTAGTTATTTGATTGCCATGAATGTTGTTGCTGTTGCTGGGTTGTGTGGATACTGTGAATAAATGTTGCATTGTTAATTGTGTGTAATTAGTAATATGAAATTGCGGATTGGTTGAGCTTGAGAAATAATCTGTGATGATTATGACTGCTGTAATGTTGTTGTTGTTGATGTTAGACTATGTTATTGGATTGTGATATTGATTTTTGGATGATGTGTTAAGAATGATGTTGGATTATTGATTGTGGATAATTGGGAAAAGGATAACGGAAATTGAAATGGAATTGAGATGATGTAATTGTCACTTGGAAAGTAGTGGTACGACTAGATGGTTAGAGACTAGTTCTGTGGTGTCTTGCCAGAGGGTTTGTTGGTTGGGGTGTTGACCCCGGATTTGTGATATTGGGATGTTGATCCCGGATTTGTGATATTGGGGTGTTGACCCCGGATTTGAGATATTGGGATGTTGATCCTGGATTTGAGATATGGGGATGTTGATCCCGGATTGTGGTGGGGCTTGGCATCCAGAATTAGTTAATAACCAGGTACGACCTTAGCTTGTCCAGTGACGGGGCCCGGAAGATAAAATTGGTAATAAAAATTAATAAGTGTTCTTTGGGTCTTGGTTCAATATTGATTATGATGTGCCTGACATGATTTAATAAGATTCCACTATCGTGATGTTTGAGTTGGATTCCTTTGTCGTGTGGTATGTGATAGTTATGGCAGTATCGTTGTGATGTGTTTGTTTGTGCTTGTTGTTGTGATAGTTGTGTTTGTTTCGAAAGTGTTATGGTGGAATATATCACTGTTTATCTTTCGTCGGTGAGCGCTTCGGACTCACCCCTCGCCTGCGGGGTTTCATCCCGTAGGATGAGTTGTTTGTTGTACAGACTTGGTGCATTCCAGACAGGCTACGGCGTTATCCCTTGGATGGGCTTGGATCCATAGGTTGCATGTGTCGCATACAGTGTTTGAGTTAGTTATTTAAAGTCTTCCGCTGTGCAATATTTTTATTGTTGTTGGGCCATTGGGCCATGTTGAGATATTATTGATGTTCTTATTATGGGCCGTTGGGCCCGGGTAGTTGTTGTATACACTATATGCTGAGTCATTTTGGGTTGGGTTGACACAGTTCCGGTACGTGTTTACTGTGTACGGTAAATACGGGTCGGGGCGTTTCATTTTGGTAGCGGAGCGGGCGTTAGGTCTTGTCGGGCAGTCTTTGTGTGTTTGAGTCCTTGTTTGCATAGTTCGCTCCAGTAGTTTAATATTTTACATTATTTAGTTAGTGCATTATGGATCCAGTCGAGGGACGCCAGCTGTCGCGGAACATACACATAAGAGGTAAATGATGCCATAATATGTGAAAATACAAATACTATTGATAATACCGATATTTTGAGATAAAAGGAAATATTAATATTTTGATTGCAAAGGGAAATAGTACATTGACATTTGATATTTTATAAAAAGGAAAATATTACATGATATTTTATAAAAGGGAAATAATACATTGATTTTTGATAAATTATAAAAAGAAAATACATTTAACGGTTTGCAACGACGTTGACACGGAAACTGGTTGCGTCACTATTGACGTTGACCGTGACTCTGTCGCTCCAAGAGAGCCACATGCCGCCTCTGTCGCGCTGGCCAGAAATCTCGAACCGGTTAGCTTGAGGGAATCGGAGTGGAATCAGACCGTGATCGTCTCGTGGTTGCCACTGCGTCTCCGTCAGAAGAACCATGTTGGGCTTGTACTGGTTCTTCAAGTCCCTCAGAGTGCGCGAGAACTCTTGTGCACGTCTTGCCACTCCTCTGCAGTTCCACACCAGTAGCCGTACCTTTGGCTAGGTTGGAGGTAGCCGAGTCATTCTGGGTATGCTCTGGGCTGTCATTGCGAGCTGGTAGTAAGCGCCTTGCTCCACAGTTTGGCAAGTGGACTCCAGGTTGAACTCTTGAAGCCTATCCGAGATGAAGAACATCACGGAGTTTGCTGAGCCGTAGTAGGAAGTCCTCAGTGTCCCATGGTCCTCTAGGAAGAACACCTC